>CP025653.1:624777-688068 GCA_003576665.1 Ipomoea trifida | reverse complement strand
TTTTTTTTAATATATCTAATATATATAATGAGCATAAAAGTTAAACATATATGAAACTGTACTTTTCATATAGATCTAGTCTTGAATCTATATATCTTTGATTCATGAAAATTTTCGCAGTTGTTATCCGAAGGTGAGCTATGGGTGAAGTCCGCCTTTATGATCTATGGAATCTATATATCTTTAATTTGCATAAGATTTTTAGCTTCAGCATACAAAGAAAATCTTTAAAAATTTTGACTTTCTTATTTATGGGTACTCGAGATCAATTATATTCCTATAACGCTAGATCAATATAAACAATCGAAATCTCAATTTTCTTTTCTAATTTTTTAGATTAACTATGATTTATTATTTTTGTCTTCAATATTCTTAGGGTTCAATTTGTGCGAAGGAACTCTAGATCGAAATGATATAATTTTCTTGTCACTTATGGTACCCGAAACACCTATATATAACACTAGATCGATATGAACGAATAAAATATCTTTTTAATAAATAAATAAATAAAATGTTACTTTTATTTTTGAGTTTTCATTATTAGGTTTCAACAAATTAAAGAAACTCTAGAAATTATATATAGTTTTCTTGTAACCTTGCTTTATTTTTGTATTTGTTTTACTAACTAGGCTTTATTATTTTTATGTAATATCTGGATTAATTATTGATTTAATAATTTGTTGGTTGTTTAGGGAAAGCTAAGATGGGAGAAAAGGAATGGTATTTCTTCAGTCTCCGGGACCGGAAATACCCAACCGGAGTGAGAACTAACCGGGCAACGAACACCGGATATTGGAAAACAACCGGCAAAGACAAAGAGATCTTCAACAGCTCAACCTCGGAGCTGGTTGGCATGAAAAAAACGTTGGTGTTTTACCGAGGAAGAGCTCCTAGAGGAGAGAAAACCAACTGGGTCATGCATGAATATCGGATCCACTCTAAATCCTCTTATAGAACAAACAAGGTACTATATATATCACTTCATTAATTTAATTTAATTTGTTGTTCTTAAGAATAGAAAAAGGGAGGTGGTTACGTTGTTAGTTGAAGAAAATAATGTTGTCTTGCTCCTCATGTTTAATTTAACTTGTGGTCTTCACCACCCTAAAATGAATGGTAGAATAGAAAAAGAAAGGAAAAGAAAAGAAAAGAAATTAAAAGCCCTTTTTTAGTACGTGAGGTTGATGGTCACTACCCGAGGTAATACGGGTAAATCTCACCTCGTAATTTTAGTCTGTAAAAGAGACAAATTATACTGTAAACTATGATTCATAAATTACTGATAAATGTTCATTTTAGTACATATATTGAAAGATCATTTTTAATAGGTTGAAAGTTCATTTTTATGTAATATACCAAAAAATAAACCTTTTACAGATTAAAAATAAATCTTTAAAAAATTAAATAAACACTTAATATACTGAAAATGAACTTTCAATATACTAAAAGTGAATCTTTAGCCATTAAAGTAGACCATGATCCATGGTATTATTCATAATGATTGGGCAAAGCAGGGCCACAACAAATTAGTAATCATTATACTATAGACCACTGACAGAAGCTTAATCTTTAGTATATACGAATGTTCAATTTTAATACATATATAATCATATTTTGAAGGTTCACTTTCAGTGTAGTAGGATTAGAGGTTCATTATTTTGTATATATATTACCTAAAAATGAATTTTTAATACAATAAAAATGAACATTTTATTAATAGCCCACATTTCATGTGGAATATAATATAGTACATATAGTATAATTTCCTATAAACCAGCTAACTAGCCTAAATTAAGACAGCCAACCGTCCCCTCAGACCAACAATTGATCAACTTAGATGGGTTACAGCATAAAAAGTAAATAAAAACTAAAAAAAAAACCTTTTTGTAGGTATAATAAGATGTTGGGTTTAATTTGTTTGTATGTTTGATGCAGCAAGATGAATGGGTGGTCTGCCGTGTTTTCCAGAAGAGCGCCGGAGCTAAGAAGTATCCGTCCAACCACTCAAGGGCGGTCAATCCCTACACGCTCGAGATCGGCCCGAGCATGATGTCATCTCAGATGATCCCGCCCGACCACGGCTTCCACTTCGCCATGGCCGCGCCGCCGGGAAGAAACCCCGCCGCCGCCGCCGCCTACATAACCCCAGCCGAAATGCAAGAATTCAACAGGGTTTTCCGCGGCGGCGGCGGCGCAACCTCCGCCGCCATCAACTTCCCCATCCACCAACCCCACCAGATGAACTACCCAATGGGTCCCCCCGGAGCCGCCGGCGCCGGAACAGGCTGCTTCACTATCTCCGGCTTGAACCTAAACCTTGGCGGCTCTGGCGGCTCGGCTTCGTCTCAAGCCGTTCTACGACCAATGCCGCCGCCGCCTACGCCGCCGACGGCGATGGCTCAGGCGGATGTGCTGACCAGCTGTGAAGCCGCGGGGTACGTGGGGGGTGACATGGGCAATCCGGCTAATAGATATATGGGCATGGATCAATGTGCTGATTTGGATAACTATTGGCCCACATATTGATCATATATATGATCATCAAATTAAACATAAGACAAATCAAAAACTCTGCAAGTGTATTCAAATATAATTAATGTAGGACAGTAAGAACATATAGTATTAATTAGGTTTCTACTGCTACTGGATAGTGTTTTCGATCAGTTCGTTGTACGTGCAGTGTTAAACAATCAATTAAGTTGTTAGGATTATGGGTTTTAATTTGTGGGAGATGACTTAATAAGTATACAAAGAGTAGCTTAAATTTGCTTGTTTATTGCCATCATATCAATATTTCAATTCTTTGTAAGTTTTAAGTCATCTGATCTGTTTGAAAAAAGTATGCATAAGTGCTGGTGGTGGTGCTGGTGATAGTGGTGGTGGTGATGATAGTGGTGGTGGTGATGCAGTAATTGTTGACCAGAATGGATATTTTCCTTTAACTTTATTTTCTTTGAGTACTCAAACACTTGGAAAATGATTTTATGAAGTTATTTTCTTTGAGATCCAAAAGGACCCTATATTAAAAAATTTATAAACATTTAGAAAACCTGTATAAATACGTACACATGGTTAGAAACTACATTAACCTATACAAAATTTAAAATTCAAATTCTTAAATATGTATTTATAAATAAGGTAATATGAAATATAATTAAGGAAATGAAATTATAAAATAAACTAAATATATATTCATAAATAGTTAGAAATATAATCTACTTAAATATATATATACATATACTTATGCACTATATTAGTCATGCAAAATTAAAATATTAATTTTTAAATTTGTAAATGTAATTATCTTAATTATAAATTTAGCAATATATATAAATTATAATTAATAAAATTATATTATAAAATTTGCCTAAATATGTATTAATAAATATTATGTGCAAATACGATACATTATACAATCATATAATGAAATATGTCTAATTAGCATCTAAATCTCCTCATACCAAATTTAGCATTTACATATTTTGATTTCTAAATATAATTCCCATAATTATTATTCATATTGTTGGAATTATAATATATTTGAAAATATAATTAGGAATAAATTAATTTAATTATATAAATATTGTTTATAAACTTATCTAAATATGTACTTGATTAGGGACTATATTAAATATATAAAATTTTAATTTTAATTCTGTATGCTATTAAAATTCATACCTAATCAAATATATGTGAAAGTATAACTATATTATTATATTATGTATTTTCACATTTTTTTTAATAAATTGATGATAGCATAATTTTTTGTGCATTGCATAGGTAAATACTAGTTTCATTACAAACATTATTGAATTTTTCCTTCAACAATAAATAAATCGTGAATAATTTGGTCATAACTCATAAATACATATTGTTTTAAGTTATTTTACATAGATGAATTAGTTCACCGGCCAATTTTACAAAACATTAATAATTTAAGGGAAAATAGCACTTTTTCCCCCTATGTTATGTGCATATAGCACTTTTCCCCCCTGTGTTATTAAAGTGGCAGTTTTCCCCCCTCAGTTATTTTAAAAGTGGTAGGTTTTCCCCCTGTAATGTTAAATTGACGTTTTTACCCTTAAAATAATTATTTCATTTATTTTTATTCTCCAACCTAGTATTACTAATATGTATGGAAGATCATGGTTCGATACGAACTTAATCGAACACTGTAGCAATTGAACTTAAATAGTATGGACGGTTACGGTTACGATTCAGAACCGAAAAAATAAAATAAAATAATTGTTGAATTTAGACTATTTTTAAATAAGAAATAAAATTTAAAAAAATAAATAAATAAGTTTTGATTGGCGGTTCAATATCGAAATTGGAATTGAACCGTACCGATTTATCAAAATAAGTGTTTGATCATTTTCACTATATATGACTGTGGTTCAGTTCCAGTTCACGGTTCAACAATTATTTAATTTTATTTTTTTCGGTTCTGAATCGTAACCAGAACCGTCCATACTATTTCGGTATGATTGCTACAGTGTTTGGTTAAGTTCGAACCGAATCGTGATCATCCATACATATAAGTAATAATTTGTTGGAGAAGAAAAATAAATGAAATAATTATTTTTTAAGGGTAAAAATGTCAATGTAACATTTCAGGGGGAAAAATAGCCACTTTAATAACACAGGGGGAAAAAGTGCTATATGCACATAACATAGGGGGAAAAAGTGCAATTTTCCCATAATTTAATCAAATTATTTCACGACATACAGTCCTAAATCTGTTAACTTGTAGTAGCTAGTAACAACGTAACCATACTACATGCTAGATTGCTACTATAGCTTGTAACAAACTCTTGCGCCAACCCATGTTAAATGTCAAAGGTAATAAGGGAAATAAATGCTTTAAAATTATATGTGTATTAATTTGGTTGACTAGGTATAGGTGCTGAACAAATGATATATGTTAACTGATATTTGTTTGGTAACATAGTTAGCTTATGGGTCAATTTTGATTACTATTAACTGTTTGACTTATTTATTAATATGAGTGTTTGATTAATTAGTTTTTTTATAACAATTTATTGCTCCAAAACGCTAAAATAAAAAAAAATAAAAAAGTTCAAAACAGCTTTTTCAATAAGTTTTTTTAGAAAATCATTTTGCATGTTATCCGCTATTCGCTAACAATTAATTTACCAAACATCTTTTTACGATCAGTTAATGCTATCAACTAGTCGAACTTACTAACTCAATCAACTAACAGCTATTTACCAAACACCCCATAGTAATTTATTCTTGACCCCACTTCAATAGGAATATAAGTTGGGAGTCCGGGGACCAAATTCAAAGAACGGATACACAGATACAAATTTATATTCCATTATTGGGACGAGGATATCTCTCTGATCCCCGCCTAAGTGATAAGTTTTATTTATCATATATATTTGAATAATATATATAGAGAGAATTTATATTTTTGTTTAATAATAATGTATACAATTTTCATAAAATTTATATTTACAAAACAATAATACATATGTGCGCATGCACACACATACACATGTCTCCGTGTGTGCGCGCGCGCGCATGTGTGCATGTGTGTACTACTAATGTAACATCCACATGTACATGTATATATATACAAATAATATATGTATTATTATATTATATATACATATGATTTAATATTCACAAATATTTAATTAAAATATAAGCTACAATTAAATTAATTGTCATATGATAGTTTTAATAAAATGATAATTAAAGAATAAAAAATGATTTGAAAGGTACATGTGCATGGTAATAGTAATGAAGTTATTATTAAATAATAATGGAGTTATAATGTTATAAGGGTAGTTTTGTCTAACAGAGATTCAGTAAAGATAATTTTGTCAAATAAAATGAAATGTACAATATTAAAAGTAAAATAAAGGTGTGTGTGTGTGTAATTTATGAAAAATTAAAGACTTAATACAGTAGACTAATATGTGAATTTGATAGTTTAAATTAGTAATTTAATATTTAATTTTTTTTACTTAAATATTAAAAATTGTATTAAACTACTAGTTTGCCTATAAGGTTGATTGAGATTAGGAATTCTCCATCCCAATAAAATTCCCGTTGTGTAGGTTGCAAGGCAGGGTCACAGGGATGGAGAATATACTCCTTACCCCCACATCGTCCCGTTGGTATCCCTAACCTAAAAATATACTATCGTCTATCAAAACTAAAAACGGTGCAAGAATGCATACTCCAACATTATCTTCCCACAAAAAGGTCTATCATGAACCTAACACCAGTTCGTCATCATATCATCTTATCCTCTTTTGTACAATAAATGCATCATTGCTAGTGTATCTCGTCTAGAAATATTATAAAAATTTCAAAGATAAGATCAACAATATCTTAAACGAAAAAATGCCACAAAAATCATTCTTATATTATCTTATTAACTAACTGTACAATAGAAATACAAAGTAAATATAAGTACAATAGTAGAGTCTAACTAAAACACCAATAATATAATCCTAACACAACTAGTAAACGTATTGGTTGTTTTTATTTTTTCAAAATCTCATTAAAAAAAACAAGAATTTTTTGTAGCATCCTAAATATCTTTACTTTGTGGTGGTTTTGTAAGGTTTGACGCATACATACAGCCACAAATGTAGTTGAAAATCGCTGTCCGACCCGTTACGATCAAAGTCGATGCAAAACCAAAGTTATTCTTCAAAACGGCACCGTATTTCCATAAGCGTACCGTCTTCGGCCTTCTTAGTTCTTACGCGTCTGCGCCTCCACTATTTTCAGTATGCTTCTACGTTCCCTGCATTCAATTTCAACGAAATTCTGAGAGATTTTGATCAGGCTTGAATTCCTCTTCCTCAGTTTTCCCAACTTGATTACAGTTTGTTGCATATTCTTTGCTTTTTTTGATTACATGATCCGTGGAAATAGTCGAGATAATTTTGATCAGTTTTTCATGCAATTCATACGTTCCTTTTATATTTTGGTTGTATATTTTTACATGATCAGTGAAATTTGAGCTGTGATAGTGTTTGTGTACTTTAGGTCTTGAAATGCAACCGATATTTTGCTAAGAAATGGTGATCAAGCTTGCGTTATGATGTTACTGATCATTTATGTGAAGGAGAAAGTGAATTTAAAAAAAATAAATTTAAATATCACTTAGTAAATCCTGTCAGCTAATGGGCACTGTACAGTATATGTAAATTTGTAATAGAGATTTTCAATTTCTACTGCTTGGAGTTTATGGGTTGGAGAAAACAGAGTTTGATACTGTGATACTAATAAATATTTACCATAAGATTAATGGTATTGTCAGGGAAACCATGGATGCCACTGTGTGCCAGTGCCAGCAAGTCATTACTACTTGTAAATGATTTGGTTGTCTGTAATTTTAGTTCAAAATGCACATTCATGAAATCTTGAATAGTGAAATCCTCCACCTCTGGTTTGAGTTTTCATTTCATGCCATCTATGGAAGCAGTGAATCTGTCAGTTATAATTCAATGAAGCTTGTCAATTCAATTGCAAATGCTTTTGTAATGTTATTACTTTAGGTCTGCAGACTGAATAGATACAGTGTCTCATATCTTCAACAATACTTTTCTTTACCTGACTAGTTCCTAAGATGTTTTCTTTTTGAGCTTTTTCATGATCACTAAAAAAAATTGTCTTATTTTCTTTTTCTTTAATAAAGAAAATAATTTAATTGAGAGTTCACCAAGTGGTAAATAGTAACATTATTAAACCTTTTTTCTTAGATATAATTTTTATAGTTCTGTAGAAAACATGCCTTATATGGTAGTAACTTGGCATATCCTTTTGTGTGATGTGTTTCTCCATTTTGTACCAGAAATAGGTTTTGTCACCTGCCTTTGACACATGGGGTGGGAAAGCATCTACAGGAGACGCCTTAAAGTTTTTGCTTTAGCTATTTTTATCTACCTGGATTACAAGGTAAATTTTTGTTATTGGAGATTGGTGGATTGATGATGATAGATTCAGTTTTTGAGGGGGAACCCATGCACATGCTTACACTCACGGATTTAATATTTCTGTCTTTCATAACCAAAACTGAGGAAATGTTTCTTCTTTTTTATGTTTTTGTTTTACTGAAGGCATTACAGAAGAGAGAAAAGTGGACAAGCAAGTTGAAGATAGCTGCTCTATGGCAAAAAGCTCATGAGCGGAATGCAAAACGTGTCCTCAATTTGATGATAGAGTTAGAAGGTCTATGGGTGAAATTTGGACAATACCTATCCACTCGCGCCGATGTGCTTCCAGAAGCCTATATATACCAGTTAAAACAGTTACAGGACTCTCTTCCTCCCCGCCCTTTAGAAGAGGTTATAGTTCCCTCATAATCTGATCTTTGAACCATGCCTGCACGTGAAAAGAAAGAAAACAAATCACTATACAAATTAGAGACCAGAACTATATTTTTTATCTGTAACCTTTAGATATTGACAATATATGCTTCATAATGAGTGTACTTAATAGTTTACTGATTTTCCACTGCTTGTGTGGGCCCTTGTCTATTCATGCCTTGGGTAGGCGTGAATTTTTTTGAATATGCAGGCTGACTAAATGTGTTTGAGCAGAGTAGTACTTTTGCAACTTAATACAGCTCTTTGCTTTGCTGCTAATACTGCATACCTTTTTCACAGTCATGCACCTTTGGAAGTCCAATTAATTGTCTGTGTAAATTGTTTAACCAATTTTTGAACAAATGATGATTACATGACCATTAATTTGATGATTTTTGTTTTTGCACAGGTTTGCGAAACTATACAGAATGAGTTGGGAAAATCCATGGATGATCTATTCATAAATTTTGATAGAGTTCCTCTGGCAACAGCTTCGGTAAGTTCTTAGGTTATATCCAGGCATAAAACAATAAACAAAGAACTAGGGAATCTGTTGGATCTGGGTCGTATATAGATGCACTGTTGCCCCTGATGCCTGAAATGTTGTGAGCTCTTGAAGTACTTCCTCCAAGAAATATTCCAAAACCAACATTTTGGTTGAACCACAGCCATCTATTTTTCAATACATTTTTCTATACATGGATTGAAGGTTAGAAATTACTGTTTCAATAATTTGAGGCTGTGGTTGCCATAATGGAAAGAGTGGTGATGTTGTATTTAGTTGAAAAAATTGTTTTCTTTATTGAGTATTTGGCTGTTGCAGTGCAATTTTGATGAAAACAATTATTGTTTCTTATATAAAATGGTTTGAATTGTAGAGCAGGATCTTCCATAGGGATAGAGTCCATAGTTTGCTTGATATTAGCTTTTTATATTAATCTCTAGTAAACAAAGGAAAAGATTAGGTACACTGTGTGGAAAGTTCCATCATGTTCTGTTATCCTCACTGCTTATTCCACCTCCATGCAGATAGCGCAAGTTCATCGTGCAACTTTGAGTGATGGACAGGAAGTTGTTGTCAAGGTTCAGCATGATGGTGTAAACAAAATAATATTGGAGGTTCTTATTGTTCGCTTATTATTGGTTTTTATTTTATACTTTTGTGTTAAAATGCTTTGTTGTAGAAATGATAGTACTTGGATCCTGTACGGTCATTAGTAGTGTTGCTTCTTGTGCAGGATCTGAAGAATGCGAAGTCAATAGTTGATTGGATAGCATGGGCAGAACCACAGTATAACTTCAATCCTATGATAGATGAGTGGTGCAAAGAAGCACCAAAGGAACTAGACTTTAATCACGAGGCAGGTGTGCTATAAATTACAGCGTTGTTCTGAAATTGGTTATCTGATATCTAATACCTTTTGTGTTTTTTTCTAGAAAATACTCGCAAGGTCTCAAGGAACCTAGGCTGCAGAAAGAGATCTAATCATGATGAGCCTTCTAATCTTGTTGATGTATTAATTCCTGAAGTTATTCAGGTACCTTATTATAAGCTTCCAATGAAAGCTGAGTGATTCTGCAATTCTTTTTTCGAGAACTTAAGTAGCTCTTTACTATTTTAATGCCGGCATGAGCATGGTGGAGACTGGAGAGAAACATTGCATGAATAGCAATATCAGTTCATGACTCATATGCAGTGACTGCATTGTTGAAACGTAGCTGTTACTTATGGCATTAGAATGGCTATTTTTAAATTGATTTTAGGAAGGTTGGCTAACTTCCTAAACCCAAATATAGGAATCATAGAAATCGATATTAGCAGTTTCCTTGCCAATACTTATGTACACACTCCCCTATCAATGATATATAGGCAGTACAAAGCTAATTTTTAGGTGGTTGGATGTTGATAAGAGTAAAGAGACAGGATGAATTTGAATCAAGAAATCTAGGAGATTATGATATTATAAAGTAAAACCAAAGGAAAGAAAACGAGGGAATTCTAAGAATATCCCTCCAACAAGAATAAATTCTTGCCCACAGCTACTTAGAGCTAATTGTTCCAATTCTACTGGATGCCCTCTCTTCTAAGAGATGGTCCCTATTTATAATCTATTATCATATACTCCGTATAAAATAAGTTAGGAGCATCAATTACTGATTACATAATTAGTCAATCCCTAATTATACGCTCCATAAAATAAGCAAGGATTTACCTAATCAGTCAATCCCTTATTCTATGCTTACACTAGAATGATTATTTGATTACTTTCCTAGTTTCCTTTCCTGCCTGATTTGTATCAGATGTTCAGGTGGCAAGACACTAATATGTAGGTGTTAATAATTTTGAATCTGTAGTGTTTTCAAGTATTATCTGAACATACTTGATAGGGGTTCACACAGCTATATGCACCATACTGCTAGTAGTTGCTTTCTTAATTCAGTTGCCTTGTCTTTTATGAATCCCAAAGATTGTAGGCTTTCAGTTTTACTCTGACGTCTCCTGTAATCTAATTTAATATAAATGCCTCTCAAAATTGTAATTTTTATACATGCAATTGTATTTGTATCAGAATATGTAGTTTAGTATACTCCATATCCCGAAGTGTATGCCACATTTGCTGTTTAGGCAGAGTTCTAGAGTAAATGTAGCTTCTTCTTTTCCTCCTTTTTTTTTTTTTTTTTTTTTTTTTTTTCAAAATTTGAAAAAAAAAAAAAAAAATTTGAAAACAAAATTTTTAAGTATATAAGTGGGTCCCATTATACTTGTGTAAGAAAAATTTTTCTATTTTTGGAAAGTGGAGCTGTGGAGAACATTTTGGGAATAATTGGGATGGACTAAAAAGGAAAGTAAGATATGTAAAATGGAACATAGTAATATTTAATTTTCCAGATGCCGGTGGCTGGTGTGGTTTTTAAGGATTGTTGACTTTGCTGGGTTTGCTCAAAATGACTTGGGTTTGATTCTTGCTACCAGTAGTCCCCCTTGGTGGGCAATTTGTAAATTTTATTACAAGTCCTCTTTGTGGCTAGTGGTATGTCCTAACCCTAGACCAAGGTAGCCTCCCCTTTCCTAATTTTATGTACCAAAAAGAATAATAAATAAACTTGCCAACCCACTGCTTCATGATTTCTAATAAATGGATTAGAGTAATTTATAGACTTCACTTATCCTCAAAAGACCACAAGATATGTCATTCCATGGGCCATGTGAAGAGATTGACCAGAGATTGGTATGAAAATTATTTGATATATTATTACTAGACTAAATATGAAAGCAGAAGCTTGTCTGGCCAGATATTCAGTCAAAGCGGGGTGTTATTTGCTTGTGATTTTACTTTACTGCCTACTCTCCTCTTCTATTATCATTTTATTTGATCAAGTAATGAGCACTCAACCCAACTCTTGCATGATTTCATCTTTTACACTGCATATAACTTCTTTTCTTTTAATTTGTTGTTTGTTTGCTCACCATTCCACAAAGGCAGTCAACTGAAAAGGTTCTCATACTAGAGTACATGGATGGTGTTCGTTTAAATGATTCTGAAGCACTCCAGGCTTTGGGTGTTGATAAACAAAAACTCGTTGAAGGAATTACACGTGCATATGCACACCAAATTTATGTGGACGGCTTCTTCAATGGTGACCCACATCCTGGTGTGTTTCCTTCTCTCTCTTCCTCTGTCCTCTCCCTAACTCTATGCAAATGTATGTGTACCATTATTGATTCGTAAGACGCAAAATGAGTATCTTTTACTTTAACTTCTGACTCTTTTGTTATTTTTATTTGACTATTAAAATTAGGTAATTTTCTTGTAAGCAAGGAACCTCCACATCGTCCAATTTTGCTTGATTTTGGGCTCACAAAGTTGCTGTCAAACTCTACAAAACAAGCTCTTGCAAAAATGTTTTTGGCTTCAGCTGAGGTTTGTCGTTCTTTGAATATAATCCTGACTGCATTAATGCCTTAATGATCTTCAAATTGAAATTTCCCTTAGGTAGACTCTAATGTGATAACTACTCACTTTGTGATAATATGCCAAGTTCATATACAGAACCTTTCTGTTAGAATCTAAGATTGGGTCAAACTGGGCTGTAATGCACATGGGCCAAACCACACTAATGGATTGAATCTAATCAATTAGCTAGTTTAACCCAAACCTTATAAACCCAAATGTTTTTCAATGTGGGATTCTTAACACTCCCCCTCAAATGGACAACTAGGCTATTTTGAATATAATTGTTTGACCACTTACAATTGGATTGGACCCTCCCCTGAAATGGAAGCTTTGGATTCCACGGTGCCACCAATACCATGGACAAACAACCTAGTGAACTCTGGACCAAGCAAGCTTGCTACAAAAACTTGGCATCATAAAGTGGACTGAACAAGCTTTGATACTGTGTTATAATCTAAGATTGGGCTGAGGTTGCTGAACTAGGCTTCCATACTAAAAGATTGAATCAATTAGCTAGTTTAACCCATGGCCTTACAAACCTTTTCTCTATTTTTTCAATGTGGGACTCTTAACACTTTCAAACTAATGCTTATGCAGCTGTACTCACAGTTGAGTCCATTTAGCAATGGAAGAACAGATTGATAACTCCCATGCATTTTTTGTGTGGTGGTTTGGTTGTCATGAACTTTATGGACAGAAATGATTTTGATGGAATAACTTTATCACAAATGTGTATCTTCTTTCTTTTGTTTCATCATCTCTATATACCTCATTCTCTATTAATAAAATTGTTCTTTCCTACCCAAAGAATAAATTATAGGATATAATGAGCTTGAAGATAAATTTTTGTGAGAATCTGCTATGCTCATGCAATACTTTCATATCAATTAATTGATGATCAAATGAGGTGTTAGGAACCAGTCATGCAACCACTACCATAATTACACCCTTGTGATAGCATCAAGAAATATAATATCACTTGCCACAATCTGGGAACTGCTAGCCTGATGTATACTCATCACATTGTTATGCTCTGTATTTTTTGTGAACTTTAACCTCACAACAAAATTTCAGTATCCCAAGTAACCAAGTTTGTATATGTTTTTAGTTGTCAAATATTATCTTAATTACTTGTTGCACACACTTTGTTAGCCAATAATTTCTAACAGTTTATAGTTTGCTAGATAGGCACTGAATCTACTTCCATCTTTCAGGGCGATCATGTGGCCCTGCTGTCTGCCTTCGCAGAAATGGGACTTAAGTTCCGCCTTGACATTCCAGAGCAGGCTATGGAGATAACAACTGTTTTCTTTCGCTCTTCAACACCTGCAGCTGAAGCTGTCGTGAGTATTATATCCTTATAATAATGTCCAACTAATTATAGTTTACTGATTGACCCATCTGAATTCTGATGAAGGAAAACATGAAATCATTGACTGAGCAAAGGGAAAAAAATATCAAGGTCATACAAGAAAAGATGAAATTAAACCAAAAAGAAGTGAAACGTTTTAATCCGGTAAGTGAAGTCATTTTGCTCTTAGTGGCCTTAAACTGGTAATATCTATCAGAAAATAAACTTAGACTCGATCAATATTTTTTATCCCAGGTTGATGCATTTCCTGGTGATATAGTGATATTTGGCAGGGTCCTTAATCTGCTTCGGGGTATGTAATATACCTTCCTGGAAGATTCTGTCTTTAGACAAAATTCTTGATTTGTAATGCTCATTTAGTATTTGGCTTGGTTTCAGGACTTTCGGCAACAATGAATGTCCGTATAGTTTATATTGACATCATGAGACCATTTGCTGAATCTGTATTGAAATGGTAAGTCTGTTGTGTGCTTGTGCTTTTGGCTTTTCATTTGGTGCTTCTCTCATTTTTAGCTGTAAACAAATTTGTATCAGCAACTTAAATAAAGGGCCAATGGTCAATTCACAGTGGATTTATAATACCCCTATCCATTCTGATGTTGAGGCTAAACTGAGGCAGCTCTTAGTCGAGCTTGGAACTGCTGACAAAGTACTTGGGATTCAGGTATGTGTTAGTGGTTGCCTTATAATGTGGTATTTCTCAAAGTTTCATGATGATGTAGATCTCTCTATATTTTCTTTCAAATTGTTGAAAAATAAAGAGTTAGGTTTATCTATAGGGTTGTGTCTGTTTATGAATAGGTGTCAGTTACTTACAGTTATGTGTATGTGTATATATATGTACTATGTTTCTTCATTAGAAACATAGAATCATACTAATACACTGTAATCTTTCAGTCTTATATACATTTTCCTATTCTTTGATTCTTAATCTCTGCTTCCGCTTAACTGGCGGGTGGTTGTTATTCTCCACCCACCAGGCCATTCCATCTTCCAAATTCAACATGGTATCAGAGCCTACTTTCCTAGGACACTCCAAACATCAAAATTGCATTTTTCCAGTCGCATGAACAGTAGTACACATAAGTTACTGTTCACGCGAAAACCTAATTTTTCAAATTACTTGCTTTCGGTGAGCTCTTTTGTCAAATTGGTGTTACCCATCCCTTCTACAATCAACTTCAGACCATCCCGACGCGTGAGGCCATCTCCGGCGGATTTTCCGGCGAAAATTTCCAGAAATCTCTCAGTCCTCCATGACTCCATCTGCATGGGTTTTCCTGTGATGTATTTTCCAGTGAAAATTTCAGATTGTTGTTTTGCCCTTAGGACCTTTTGGTGAAGTTTGAAGGCTTTTTGGGTTTGTTGCCAAACTTCTTTCCGGGGTGTTTTGGTATAACCGTATTTGTTTCTTTATTTTCGGTATACCATATTTAGTCCCTAGGGTTTTCAAGTTTGGCTTCTTTTTTTATTTTTTATTTCCAGAAGCCTCTTTTGTTATTCACTTATCCTATAAGGGGTATAAACAACAATCTGGTGGTATTCTCGGTATACATTATTCTTTTGGGAATATTTCTGATTAATGTGGGCTCTACTACATCCCCTTTGCTGCTCATGATTTTGTTTGCTCTGCCGCTCTTGATGAAGATTGTTGTTGACAAATCCTAGAGCTTATGTTGCTGTGAGGTTGTTCGTGACAAGCTTCTCCCTTGGTGCTTTCATTCCCATGGGTTGTGTATATCATTGTCCCTTCGAAGTCATCCAGCACTGTTATTCTCTCGCTACTTTGAGTCTTCATTTGTAATTTAAAGTAAGGTAGAGTGTATGTTTTAGTCCAAGCTTGGAACTTCCAGATGTTCCAACTTGAGGGGGAGTGTTGAAAAATAAAGAGTTAGGTTTATCTATAGGGTTGTGTCTGTTTATGAATAGGTGTCAGTTACTTACAGTTATGTGTATGTGTATATATATGTACTATGTTTCTTCATTAGAAACATAGAATCATACTAATATATTGTAATCTTTCAGTCTTATATACGTTTTCCTATTCTTTGATTCTGTCTCTGCTTCCGCTTAACTGGCGGGTGGTTGTTATTCTCCACCCGCCAGGCCATTCCATCTTCCAAATTCAACACAAATAAGATATGGAGTATATTTAAAAGCAGAGGATACACAATGATGAAGATACTTTTCTAAATAGAGGGCAGAATTGAAGATGATTTTATTCTTGGTTATTGCTAATAAATGTATTCTTGTTTTTGTGATGTCTCTGAAGGTTTGTGCCTACAAAGATGGAAATGTGATCATCGATACTGCTGCTGGCATGCTTGGAAGATATGATCCAAGGCCAGTTCAACCTGATAGCTTATTTTCTGTATTTTCAGTAACAAAGGGAATCACAGCAGGAATGCTACATTGGCTGGTTGATAAAGGGTAAGCTTTAAATGGGTTTTCATTAACATGTGTTGATAGAATATTCAACAGTAGGCTGTAGGCCTTTACCATTGCCTCATTTTTACTTCTTTTAGGGAGAAGGCAGCCAGTTGAATGGTTCTGTTAAATAATTTATTCCCTATCTCACTATTTCAAATGCTTTGATTATGACCTGGCTAGTTATATTGTATAGAATCATTTGGTACTTCCAATGGAGGACTAGGGATTGGGTCTCCATAGCTCCATCTGTAGTTTGTGGAGAAAGAGCTTTTCAGTAGGAATTTAGCGCGAGTTATATTGCATAGATCTGTAGCTTAGATGTGCATGAGTGCAAGGTTCTAAGTACTGTGCACCCTACAGTCCAGGACATAAACATGCAGCTCTAAGTTTTCTTTTATGGTGTCCTTGGCTCTTACATAATCTAACTTGTGTTAAATTGTTGTGCAATCAGAGGATGGTAATTATCTAATAAAGGTACCATCTTTTGAATGTTGAATAGCCCTAACCCTAGATCTAGTCATAGTAGGCTTGTCCGAGTGCTTGTATATAAATATAAGGACTTTGTACAGTGTTTGATACATAACCGTAAAAACTTTGTTGTTGCACACCATCAATTAGAAAGGTTTGCCAACATGGTTGGCGTGGTGGTTCAGCACCTCGTCCCTTAAGCATGAGGTTGGGGGTTCGATCCCCACCCAGGTGAATGGAACAAACCATTTGGCCAGTCCCCTACCACTTAGTGTGCTGACAGTTGGGACGGAGGTTAGTCTTCTAGCGGTCGGCTGGAGGGATACCTTGGGCAAAAACCCAAAAAAAGAAAGGTTTGCCACAAAAGTCCTATACATATTATCCTCAGTATCAAGAAGCTCAATTGCTAGCTAGTAGCTGGAAGACCTTTTTCCTGCGCAACATTAAGAGTTTGACCTTCCTGTTTCTATAATATCCTTCCTCTTTCTTCAGTGGTAACCTATCATAAGCATTTCATAAATATTGAATACCACATGTTTCTTCTCTTCATTAGCTTTGATTTTTGTGAAGAGTCCCACATTGAAAAAATAAGAGAGAATATATGGGTTTATAAGGCCATGGGTTAGACTAGTTACTTGATTGTATTCAATCTTTTAGTGTGATTTGGCCAATGTGCATTATAGCCCAGCTGAGTGACCTTGGCCCAATCTTAGATTATATCAATTTCCAAGGTTTGCTACCTTGTTTCTCTTTGCCTATGTTCCTTTAAATGCCTTACTGAGAGGAACCAACAACCAAGATGTAATGAAACTCTTACACATAACAGTGACATAAATCCAGTTATTGCCAACTTTGCAATAATATATTATGATACAATACATAACAGTAAAGTAACTGCTTTTTTCTTGAAGTTTCAAAATATCAAATAGGAACTTGTGACAGACAAAAAGCCAACTGGCAAGAGGTCTTTGGTACTGAAAATACAAACCTAAGTTGGAAACTGCATTTAACTTTTGCCTCACATGCATACCCTTTGGATTATTAGCACTTGGAATTAACCCAATATATTAATCAATTGTCGCCATCTATCTTCTGTAATAACCATTCAAAATATGTCATCTAGCAGAAAACTAAGGCTTGATGAGAATGTTGCAAACATTTGGCCGGAATTTGGATCAAATGGGAAAGATCAAATAAAGGTTGACATTTGTCTCTCTTAAGTTTCTTCTTTTCCTTTATGTTGTTCATATCCTCTTTACTTAGTCTCTTTGGCTGGCTAGATATAAATTTACAATTTAATTCCGTTGAGAAATATAAGCATGATGTCAGAGTAAATAACTGGATAGTCAGTAGAGTTCCTACATTTTTTCTCTTAGCAACTAAATCAGTTGCTCATGGATGTTATGTCTCTCTGTGCCAGGTTCACCATGTGCTTAACCATACATCTGGTCTGCATAATGCCCTTGCTGACCTGAGTCGAGAAAACCCGTTATTAATGTGTGATTGGGATGAATGTTTGAACCGCATTGCCATGACTACCCCGGAGACTGAGCCTAGTCACAAGCAACTATACCATTATTTGTCTTTTGGCTGGTTATGTGGTGGCATAATCGAGGTATTAGCACATAGTTCTGTACCATTACTTCATCCTTTTATTTCGTTATAATAATTGTTTTTTCTGCTTACATTATTTGTTTTTGAGAGAACCAGAAGAATTATTTTTTAATGTTCCTTAACACAGTTTGGCATGAGAAATAAGAGGGGTTGAAGAAAGGGAAGTAAATGATAACGGTTCAAGCTAACTCCCTCTTTGGTTAGGAAGTCAAACATGATGGGAATGTAATGTAAACAACCATCTTAAATCTGATGAGAACTTGATGGGGTGGTTTCTTCATTTCATGTTGTTCACTTGTTTGGCTTCTCTACTAAACAAGTGAACAACAATCTTTGTATCAAAGATAACCTTGGTTTGAAGCTCAAAGCGTCAATGTACTATTTCAAGTGCTTGGCTACATAAGAATCAAATTCTTTGGGTTGAACTAGTTTTGCCATCCCCTGTTGAGTAAACAAAGATCTCCATTCTCGCCTCTACAGAAATAGTTGAAGTTCTGATTTTAGTTTCAAAATCATAATCCTAGCAATGTCCAAAGCTCAAATTGTCCAGCTAACTTGCAAATTTAGTTACCATTGTTCAACTCCAAGTTAATTTTGCAAGGAGAAACTTTTAAGTAATTCACAAATGGCTTATCTTTTAGATGTGATTTCAAAAGTATGAAATTTTGCAGTCTACATTCTTGTCTCAACATTTATAATTATCTTAGTCATCAATCCTATTGAACAGCGTGCATCCGGAAAAAGATTTCAAGACTTTCTTGAAGAAGCATTTATCCATCCTCTTAAGATTGAAGGGGAGCTGTATGTTGGAATTCCTCCAGGCATGGTTCAAACTTTCTAATACTTCTTTATTTACTTAGTTTGAATGTTGATGGACATGCATGCCAGATTTCATTACAACTGATCACTTTCATTAAATAATATTATTATCTTTAAGCATATACTAATGATAATGAATATCGAATGTGTTCTAGTTAATAACTTCTCAGAGACAAATGTTGCTCTGTCAGTAAAGTATAGCTTTTGAGAATGCAAACTTCTATCTGGAAAGTACCTTATTCTAGCTTTGATATGGCAGTAGTGAAATATGACTAATTTCCTAAATCTATTCAGAATATTCTTATTGTCTTTAATTTTAATGAAACAAAGATGCATTGCTGCTGCAAAGTATTCCACTGTAATTTCCAGAAATTCAACTATACCTTCTGTAAATCTTTTGGGAGAACGAAATCGGCATTAATTGATGGGTTCTGGTGTCTTATGTGCCCTTGGCATACCATGATGAATTTTAAGTTCTAAAGTAAAATGTAAATAACTAAATATTACATTTACATATTTAGAACTGTTAATTGGTTTGATTAGCTTTCTGCAACTCTTTCTTTCTCAAATGTAAAGGTAACAATAACCTTATCACACAAATTATTTGTTTTTCCATCTCACATGTTTAATTTTGTTACTTTAACAATATCTGACTGCTATCAACGAATTCTCTACTGTAGGTGTTGAATCTCGAGTTGCATCACTTACAGTAGATATGGATGATCTCACCCAGCTCTCAGCAATGAGCACCCGTTCAGACCTGCCCTCGAGCTTCCAGCCACAGAACATTGCCCAGTCTGCAGCTACCCTTCCTATCATGTTTAATGCACTCAATACTCGCCGTGCCATTATACCTGCTGCCAATGGACATTGCTCAGCTCGTGCACTTGCTCGCTACTATGCAGCACTTGTTGATGGTGGTAAAATTCCCCCTCCATCGTCTTCTTCCATGCCACCACTGGGAAGCCACCGACACATTCCTAAATTCCCTTCGCCGAAGACCCCCAAAAAGAAACTATTAGCTAGATGGAGGAAGGCTAATTCAGAAAGTAATGATAGCTCTGATAGCGATGATGATGGTTCTAGCAGAAATGCTAGTAGTAACGAGTACATATTGGTTGTCAATGATGACACTTCAACTGACAGCCACGATGCCAAACTTTTCAATAACCCAAAAATCCAGGAAGCTTTCTTGGGCGTTGGAGAATATGAGAAGCTGACCTATCCAGATGGGCAGTTTGGGCTCGGTTTCAAAAGGATACACTCAAAGGACTCCGGGCTTATAGGCTTTGGTCATTCCGGCATGGGTGGATCCACAGGCTTTTGCGACATGAAGAATAGGTTTGCTATTGCAATAACACTAAACAAGTTGTCGTTTGGGGCCGTGACTGCAAAAATAATTCAGCTGGTTTGCTCGGAACTTAATATACCAGTGCCAGAGGAGATCTCCATGAAATTGGAGAGTGAATCTAGTAATTTAGCTCAGCCCATTATAAACTGATATTAAGCTCCCATCTCATTTTTTTTAGTCAGATACCAACAGTATTAATAGTTAATACTTAGTTGTAGTAATATAGCTAAATCTCAAATACTGACAACGATTTTGAGGTGTAAAATGGCATTTACATATGAAGGTTCTTATATTCACAAAGTGGGGTTTACTTCGGACACACCTTCATTAGGTAGTGGCTACAGGTTTACCTTGATGAAGTGTCTTATGTTCATACACTCATCACACTTTTACCACTCCAGTTGCTGTTAAATGTTATACCAGAAGTCCAGAACCAGATAATACTATTGTCTTGTAGAATATTGTATTATTGATGAATTCTTCTATCGACTGTAATAAGTAGTGATCGCAGTTGTGATGAACATTTCTTGCCGTGCAATAGTAAAAAACAGTGTTTGATATTTGAGATTAGATTATTGCAATGACAAATTTCCTGTGATTATGGCTATATTTTTACCTTGCCCAAAACCAAATTCGCTCAAGATTTGTAAAGAGTGTACTCAAGTTGATTGTATTTAACATGTCAGTTAGAAATTTGCAATAATTATCTTATTTTTTCCTTAATTTAAAATTGTTGATCATTCCAGATCGATGGATGTGATTTTTTATTATTTTTTGTACAATATTAAACATTTAAACATAATAATGGAGTATTTTCATTTGAGTGTAAGAATATTGTAAATAATACGTTTGTGCCTAATTAAATTTTTTTTTTCATTGCCAAAATTAAAAATGTTTTAAAATGAGAATCACAGTTCAAACTTGGGTTGTTGTACGGGGGAAGGACATGCACATCAAGTATGTACCTACCTACTAGAAGCAGCTTCTTTAGTATGAGCTTAGCAGATATTATTATTGTGGTTGGAATGGCAGGTAAGATTAACATCATCTAATTTCAAAAACATATCGTTTGATCTTTGTTATACAAGAACACTTGTAATTCTCTTGAACATTGACAAAAATGTACCATTCTTTTTTCTTTATTATATAAAGACTAGACTAGTAATATCTGTAATACTTGAAGACTAGACTGTAGATTGCTATGGTTGAAAATTAAAATAGTGCTATATGAAACCATTTAACAAATTGGAGTACCTTTCTTGATATCTCTGTGCATTACTAAATAAATGTTCACACATAGTACAAAGCAAATATTCATATCATATGAATTTCTGACAAACCTGATGAAAGATTGCACATGCATGATGTCAATCCCATTTAGAACTTCCTTCCTTTCCATCTGTTCTTGTCCTGTGTATGATTGGACTTTGTGGTGTAGCCATGCTTGAGAGGGACCAGTGGCTTAATGTAAGACAGCCCAGGGGAATGTCGTTTCTCTTTTGGAAGTGGTCGTAGCTCCGGCAACCAGTAAGCTACAAACTCCCCTTCTGGATCATAGTTTTGTGCCTAAAAATTTAAAAACACCCATGTCTTAGAACCACTCCTCAATTATGAATAACACATGATGACCAAATTATACAATTAGACTGTATTTATAGCCTCTGACTCAAGCTCTGATTGTAATCTTTTCATTTTTCTTTTAACTGAATCAAAATGAGTACTAAGCTTTATGCAGTTGATTTTTAACTCACATCAAATTACTCTTCCACAGATGACGGGGATACTCACAAATCTTATTATATTCATACGTGTGGTCACATTGAAGAGTGTAACATGATTGGTGCATAGTATGCAACAATTCTAGTATATAATATAAAACAGACAATCTCGGGTAATCTATGGGGAAAATGACATTTCCACACACACACACACACACACACACACACACAAAAAAAAGATGCTAAGGCTTTTTAAGCACACTTACTTGCTTAGGAATACTAAAATAACGATCCTCTCTTGGGTCATTGCCAACACCTGTATGGGGAAGAACAAATACAACACAATTGAATTACAATTAGAAGCCAATCCTGGGGAGGAAGAAAATATATACTTTAGCATAGAAGACAATGTTGGCTAGAGCAAGCATAATGTTATGATGTACTGAAGAAGGTTAAGGATTACCACTCAAGATTCAAGAACATCATTCATAAAAGAACTATGTCAGAATTAATCACCTGCCCCGTAAGTCCAATTACCATAATTGGAGCATGGATCATAATCCAAGAGGCATGTCTCAAACCACTCAGCTCCCATCCGCCAGTCAATGCCCATATCTCGAACGAGAAAAGAACAAACAATCTGTCAAAATAAAATGATATGTTAGAGAGTTCCATAGTGCTTGGCTATTTGCTCTTCTTCATTTCTTTAGGGAGGGGGTGGAGAAGTAAAATGATACTTTCTTTAATCTTCAAACAGGAATTGTTTTCTAAAGGTTTTTCCAGCTAATACCCTTTCAGATCATACTAAATAAAATGCAAAGTACCTGACGCCCTCGATTTGACATGAATCCAGTAGTCAAAAGTTCTTTCATATTGGCATCTATCAGAGGGTACCTAAAATTTTGGTTATGCAAATTTAATGAGACTAACACAATGAGAAACAACCTTTTACAGATCACTTTCTTGGTGCATTTATCTGGGTGACTAAGGAGAAAAGGGGGGATGATTGAAGCAAAGAGAAGTGAGAAACTGCTTGATAGCTGCAAAAGTTTTCTGTGCAGCATCTCAAATTCTGGATAGAGGATTTACCCGGTCTGACCATTTCTCCAAGCATCAAACAATTTCTGGTCTTTGCTCCAATTAGAGTTTAACTTTCGAGGTCCACCTAATGCAGATACAAATGGAACTAAAAATAAGACTGCAGTAGTTAAGTAGACAATAAAGAAACCCATCATGAATGTTTGTTTAACAGAAACAGATGTGCAGAAACAAGAAAAGGAAGAACTTTGCGGCTTTGCTCCATAAGTGTTTAACAAATTATTGTTAGTGTTTGCAGAAGTTTCCCTGCAATTTCTGAGTTTCACTGAAGAATTTGCATATACATCCAGAAAGCAAACAAAACTCTGTTTTACCTGGATGGAAAAGCGAATTTCCCACTTTTATTGAGAGAAATCTGAAGTAATCCCTCCATATCAGTTCAAATAAAACCCTGGAATGGGAATATTTTTCAGCAGTAGTGAACTAGAATGTATTTGCCAAATATTGATCATACTTCCTCTTCACAAGAAAGAGTCATCATGCAGGAATGGAAGGAGGTATTACATACCAATATGTTGAAGCATTTAATAGTCTTTCCTTCTCGTATCTCTTCACCTAACAAGTCAAATCGAAATTTAACAGAATATGAGTATCTTATCAGCAAAAAAGTGTAGGGATTCAGTGTAATAGTCAAAAGATGAGAAGATTTTGTACTTCAGCATGAATTAGGCGAGGAGACAGGCACCCAGAAGCAAGCCAAGGAGAGAATTTAGTTGAATAATCAGGTCCTAGCATGCCATTTCTTGTTTCTTTATATATTTTTAGCAAATCCTGTTGCAGGAAAACATATAAAAATATTTAGATGCTTCATTCTCCCCACAACCTATTAAACGAGAATGCCAAATAAAATCAGACAACTTTTTTTTTTATCATTAAGAGGAGGGTATAGACAATTCTAAAGTATACCACGCAAGATACAACCTATTCAAAGGGCATAATCAATTACTTAAATCTTCTAGAAAGCCAACATATGTAGAGGGAAAAAAACAGACTAGGTCATTTGCAAAGGGGAACTCTGAAATCAAATAAAGGACACAAAAAATGTATGAGATAGTTCATTCTAATATGACCTATTTTTATTTATTTCTTTGTCCAGTTATAGAGCAAGCAATGTATGCTTTTACATTTGTAACTGGCTGCTAATAGATGGACAAAACCTTCAAAATTAGATAAGCTAAGCAAAAAGAAAATTCTCATTCAATATATAAATGAGACAAAATTCCCTTGCCTTCTTCCAGAAATACTCATGCACCCTACTCAGAGCTGCAGTTTCACCACCTACAAACTTCATCCCTTTAGAAACCTGTAAAATCAGATATATTAGTCTGTAAACTAAAGAAATCCTTCATTCTTCTTATCAATAGATTAAATAAGAACCTGCCTTTTCTGGTTGAAGACCAAGCTGGGTAACTTCAGGAACAGATCCCCACTCTGCAACACTGGGAGAGGGACCAAGTGATGTAGGAATTTTTATGCAATTTCGAATTACAGATTTGGATTCAACAGACTGTAATCATCATCCACCTGGATATTACAAGCCTTTCCTCACAATGAAAATATTGAGTAAAACATATCAGAGGGAAGAAAAATACCTTACGGAATTGGGTATATACATCTGGTAAGTCCTTGCAGTTGAATGGAAGGTCATCTATATGGTACATAGTGCAACCCCAGATCAGTTCTAACCTAGTACCATTCTTAGCATTTGATGACGGTTGTAAGGCATCTCGCAAGTTTTTGGAGACTGCTCTTTCAACATTCAGCTCCTCACTGCATGTTTCCTTTTGAGCATAAACCTGTCACAGTAGGCATGCACATCTCTTATGAAATAATAAAGACAAATTTTGAACCAAGAATTGCCATAAACAGATACCCCAGAAAGAGAAGTCCAGAGATGATCCCTTAACTGTATGTGCATTATATGTCTTTGCAAGTGAAGGTAGGATCTCTTCAGGTTCCCCATGCTGAATTAATAGGTTAAGCCCCCGTTTCATTAAATTCCTTTTCAAATCAGCCAACGACTCTACAATGAACTGAGCCCTCAAGGCTGCCAAACAAAGTACTCTTAAAAATTCTTTACAGCCAAATTCATAAACATGTATTCACGAGCTCTTCTCTGGAGCTTATTGCTTCTGGTAATTTGTTACTTCAAAGCACAAAACAACTGTCTCATCCTTAAGGGAGCTCATGTAACTAAGTAGAACTTTTTTTTTTTCTATTCCACTGCAAAGTAAACCTAGTGAACTCATATTTTGAATATAACCTTAAACAATTTTGGAAACAAAACGTTAGTACTGAACTTTTCTGGCTATGAGGACAATTCACACTCACTTTATCATGATATTATATTATTATCGCATGTCAGATAGTTACTAGGCAATACAGTACTCAGATATAGTAGTATGAATGGAAATTAAACTGTTAACTGACTCAGCATTATTGCAATCAGCACTGTGAATAGTAGAACGAAGAGTAGATTGGGAGAATTGAATTGAAGTACCTCCAGTTTTGGGGAAACCAAAGTAATGAGTAGTGGAGAAGAGCCTGGGATCTACGCAATACACCGGCAACACGGCCTCCGAGGAAATCCAAGCTTTGTACAAAGCCTCATTGTCCAAAACCCTCAGATCATTCCTGAACCAAACAATGGCGACTCCTTTGCCTCTTCTAATGTCACCGCCGCTCGGCGAGGAGCTGTACCGGCTCTGAAAGTTCGGTTCCGCCGTCACTCTCTCCATCTCCTCCCAACTCAGCCCCGGAACCTGATGCACCGCCGCCGATCGAGACGACGACATGCTTATTATCGGAAAATTGCGAGTGAAGAAGAATATCGGTTGTTTGGATTGAGCTAAATTGATCGCGGCTCTCGACGTGGAGGAGATTGGAGTGAGGATCATGGCGCTCATTGAAAGCTTGTTGGTTGAAAGTTTTCATGGAAAGCGCATTGAGCGGTTGGGAAGCCGACGCGTGCGTCCGTAGAGCGTAGCATTCTGTCTATCTCGTGGCGCCTTCATAGCCAGCCATTAGATGGAGGGAACTACAAACGAACTATATGGTCAAGTATGGAGGGAACTACTTACAAAATACTAATTCTAGCAAATACCAATTTTGGTCCATGACTATTAACAAAATTGTCATTTTGGTTCACATGTTTAATTTCTATCAATTTTGGTCTCACGATTATTATTTTAGTACCAATTTTAATCACACGACTATTGTTTTTAGTACCAAAATTCATAGCGCTGGTCACTCATCTATTTAAAACGTGCAAAAATCTAAAACGGTAATTTCGTCATTTTCAAATTAATATCCCAATTTGAGCATGAATAAATTGATTTAAGTCCTAAAATCTATCAAAATTCGCAGTTTTCCTCCTCATTTTACATTAACTTGAGGATGAGAACTGTGAATTGTGATGATCTCAGGGTTTAAATCTCTTTATTCATGCTCAAACTGGGGTATTGAGTTGAAAAGAACGAAAATACCTTTAAAATTTTTAGATTTCGCACGTTTCAAACGGATATGTGACTGACGCGATGAATTTTGACACTAAAACAATAGTCGTGGAACCAAAATTGGTAAAAATTAAACATCTGAAACAAAATTGTCATTTTGCTTATACTCGTTAAAACCAAAATTAATATTTTGTATTTTGTTTATGAAGATGCTATTAAGAATATAAACAATTAAAAAGGTTAATTATTTAAACTAATACCGTCTCACGGATCTTTGTTCGTGGGACGGGTCGGGTCGGACCAATGCACCATGCAAATGTCATACTTATATGTGAAAATGTCATACTTATATGCTCAAATATAACACTAATCAAAAATACAATTTTTGTTACTTATAAGAAAAAGTAATACATTTTTTCATAATAAGTAATGTTGACAAATGCTCCTTACTTATGGCAAATATAATACTTTTGAGGAAAAATGTGATACTTTTAAATCGAAATGTAAAAGTATTGTATTTTCCCTCAAAAGTATTACATTTACCTTTATAAGTAACAAAAATTTTATTCCTCATTAGTATTACATTTGAGCATATAAGTATGACATTTGTGCATACAAGTGTTACATTTGCAACCCGACCCGTCTTATGGTGAGACGGTCTCACACAAATCTTTGTAAGCTTTAAAATTTTTTCGAATTTAAACATTATATTTTTCTTTTAAATTAATTTTGTAATAATTTTAATTACTATTTATTAATAATTCGATGCACTAAGTTTTATTCGTTAATGTAATATTTTTAATTATAAAACAATTAATATTTATAAAAAAATATTTATACATATACATACATACATACATACATACATATATATATATCTATATATATATATATATATATATATATTTATTTATTTATTTATTTATTTATACTTAACAGTTTTTTCTCATATTTTATATCTTATATTTTTAAAAATTGCCGATTAGGAAACAGCTAAGGCCCGTCGGATTAACAGAGGATGACGTGGCTTAATCTGGTATAGTATTCAAACACCTTTCACCATGGAAGATAATTTGAAAGAAAAAGCCCACCCAAAACCCTGTCTTTTGTTCGATTCTATCTCTCTGTTTTACATATGGGCGCATATATATAATGAATCTATGAACATTTTTCGTATCTGATTATATGTAGAGTTTAAGCATGGCTATATTGTCCACTCATCAGTTCTACCCAAGAACAACAAGGCTGCAGTTTCTCAGGTACACTTCTTCAGGCCCTTTCAAGACTCAATCTTTATGTGCAAAAGTTAGAACTGTCAATCCAGAGAGTAGTGTAGGGAAAACCCAGCAGAGGGCTTCAAATTTTACTGTGAAAAACAAGGCTAAGAAGATATGGGGATTTGAACAGTCAAATTCTTGTGGCATGAGCTTGTCTGGTAGTTCTTGGTTAGGCAATTGGAATGAAGCCTATAAGAAAAATAAGCTGAAAAGGCCTCAAATTGTTTTGAACTATAGAAAGAGTGGGGAATTTTCAGGTTCAGATGGAGAAGGGGGTGGTAGTGGTAGCACAATGGAGAAAATTGTTGAAAAATTGAAGAAATTTGGGTATATTGATGATGTTGGTGACAAGGATAAGAGCTCAGAGAGAGTGATTGAGAAAGGATCCATTGAGGATATATTTTATGTGGAAGAAGGGATGCTACCAAATGCGAGGGGCGGGTTTTCTGAGAAATATCCTATGGGGGATGAGAGTGTGGTTGCCACTGATGGGGAGATTAGGTTTCCATGGGAAAAGCCATGGAAAGAAGACGAGGAGAGGTATTCAGTGAGGAAGAAGAGTAATACTTACTTGGCTAAGCTAACTCTTCCCGAGCGGGAGCTAAGAAGATTGACAAATTTGGCTCTTCGGATTAAGAACAAGATGAGAATTACGGGTGCTGGTGTTACCCAAGAGGCTGTGGAAAATATTCACAAGAAATGGAAGTCGTCTGAGGTGGTGAAATTGAAAA
Organism: Ipomoea trifida; assembly: GCA_003576665.1. Taxonomy (NCBI): domain Eukaryota; kingdom Viridiplantae; phylum Streptophyta; class Magnoliopsida; order Solanales; family Convolvulaceae; genus Ipomoea; species Ipomoea trifida. Next base: position 659,425 of record CP025653.1, on the reverse strand, counting down.
TCGAGGGGGCTCCTGCGCTTAATATGAAGCGAATGCACGAGATTCTAGAGGTAAACTGCTGCGCTTCTAGTGTGGTACCTTATCTTGTAGCTCTTATTTCAAATTGTTGTGAATCTTTACACAATTTGTAAATCATCTGCTTATGCAGTCTAACTAATTTATCCCGTGTGCTGTTCAGAGGAAAACTGGTGGGTTGGTGATTTGGAGGTCCGGCACTTCTGTGGCTCTTTATCGAGGTGTTAGTTATGAAGCTCCTGAACAACCAAAAAAACGAATATTCAACAGAAACGAGATTCCTCATAAGTTCTCTCCCCCAGTGGATGAAAAATTAAGCAATGAACCTTCAGAAAGTGGCCTTAGAGATGATGTATATGCACCTCAAGCAAACCAATTGAGTACATTAGAAGAGACTGATGATATTGAGGAAGAAGTGGAAGTGAAATATGAAGATGAAGTGGACAAACTGTTAGATGGCCTTGGGCCTAGGTATTTGGATTGGCCAGGATCAGGTCCTTTACCAGTAGATGCGGATCTTCTCCCGGGTATAATCCCTGGTTATCAACCTCCTTTTAGGCTACTTCCATATGGGGTTAGATCTACACTAGGAACTAAGGAAGCTACGGCTTTACGAAGGCTAGCTAGAACTCTACCGCCACATTTTGCTATAGGTGAGCAATCTTTCCTTAAAAAAATCCATATGCATTTGTTGGTGTTTATCCGGTGCTAAGTCAAATTTCTAGGCAGAAGCAGGCAGCATCAAGGTTTGGCATCAGCAATGATTAAGTTATGGGAGAAATGTTCAATTGCAAAGATTGCTTTAAAACGTGGGGTGCAACTAACTACAAGCGAGAGAATGGCTGAAGATATTAAGGTATAAAGTTTTTGCTGGGCAGGAATCAACGGTCTAGTTAAACGTGAAGCTACTTGTTTCATGTAATTAATGCTCACTGGTTTGAAATCTAAAGATCATATGTTTGGGGGGCAACCCCAACCAAGTTGATCGGATTGTTGGCTTGGTATCCAAGTTCGACTCCTAGTGGGAGCGGGCGAGCGGCCTATTGGCCTTCTTGGTTTGAGCCGATTAGCTATGGCCTATGAGCAACCTAGGCTGGTTTATCTCCTTGTGGTCCTTTGCTGGCTAAGGTCACAAGGCGGGGTTTACCTAGGGTACACACTCGGGTAGTGCCAACAGGTTTCCCTCGTCACCCACAAAAAAGATCATATGTCTCTAATTTACGAATTTGCTGACTCCTTGGCCCCAAACTTTATAGCAGCATTCCAGCACATTCTTGTATAAATGTCTTTCTTCAACTGTGATTTTTAATGCAGAAATTAACCAGGGGCATACTGCTCTCTAGAAACAAGGATTTTCTGGTGTTTTATAGAGGAAAGGACTTTTTGTTACGTGAGGTTGCTGAAGCATTGTTGGAAAAAGAGAGGTTAGCAAAGACCCTACAAGATGACGAAGAGCAAGCACGGCTACGTGCTTCAGTGTTTGTTACGCCAAGTGTTCATGTAACACATTCTTCTGGAATTGCGGGCACACTAGGAGAAACTTTAGATGCAGATGCCAGATGGGGAAAAACGCTGGACGATAAGGACAAGGAGAAGGTGATGAGGGAAGCGGAAATACTAAGGCATGCTGACCTTGTCAGGAAGCTCGAGAAGAATCTTGCCTTTGTAAGTTTGCAAGGCCTATGTTTACCATGCTCAACTGCCTGTTTTCTTTAATGGTTTTATGCATCAAAAGAAAAGTTTTCATTCTTCTAAGTTGCAATGTGAACTTGAGTGGCATAAAGTATGAGGTGAACTAGGATTTGGTTTGAGTTTCTAAGGAGAAATTGTTTGACAGGCTGAAAGAAAATTAATGAAAGCCGAACGGGCTTTGTCAAAGGTGGAGGAGACTTTGAAGCCATTAAATCAGCCAGCAGATCCCAATAGCATAACAGATGAGGAGAGATTTATGTTTCGGAAACTGGGATTAAGGATGAAAGCTTTCTTACTTCTGGGTAAGGTTTAATCCATGCCAAACCCTTCATAATTTAAAGTCAGATTGCTGATGTGAAACAACACTTGTTTCAGGTAGGCGCGGAGTTTTTGATGGTACCGTGGAGAACATGCACTTGCATTGGAAATACCGTGAATTGGTGAAGGTGATTGTGAAAGCTAAGACTTTTGATCAGGTAAAAAGTATTGCCTTAGCCCTCGAAATCGAGAGTGGTGGTGTCTTGGTTTCGGTGGACAAAGTATCCAAAGGGTATGCAGTAATTGTATTTCGCGGTAAGGACTATGAACGCCCATCTACACTTCGACCAAAAAATCTTTTAACAAAGAGGAAAGCTTTGGCACGTTCAATTGAGCTCCAACGGCGTGAGGTACACTATTCTACAACCTTTTCAAAAGGCCTTATGTATTTTTTTTCATGAATTGGTATTCTTGACAGCTAAGTTATGTTTTTTTTTCCCCGTAATAATTTGGTGAAATAGGCTCTCTTGAATCATATTGCAACTGTTCAGAAACGAGTGAATCAGCTGAAGGCTGAAATTGTACGTCTCATCTCTCGTTTACGTATTTTTCTTTGTATCCTTTGTGGAATTGGCTCAAATTTTTCTTTTATTTTCTCAAGGAACAAATGGATAGTGTAAAAGACCATGGAGACACAGAACTTTATGACAAACTAGATTCAGCTTATCTTACTGAAGACGAGGAGAGCGAGGTTAGCATTTCTTCTTGTAGATTATTATAATCAAATGAAAGAATTGTTTTTTTCTATTGTATGGGCACATTTGTTCACGCTATCTTCCCGGGTTTGTTTGTTTTTTTCTCGAAAATTAACAGGAAGAAGGGGAAGAAGCAGATCTCGAAGGTTATGGTAGTGATGGCCCTGTCAATGGAAGTGAGAGTTTGGGCGGGAATATGCATTTAGAAACCGACTTTCCATATGATGCCCTAGATGAATCGGAACCAGAACTCGTAGATAGTGATGATTTGGATGGGAATATCCATTTAGACACCGGTTTTCCATATGATATCCGAGATGAATCAGAACCAGAAGCTGTAGACCGATGATGTAATGTGCTGCTCGAAAGTGTCAACACTATGCATCAATACCATTTGGAGAGGACTGAATTTTGTAAGTCGCCCTAGAGAAGGAAATGGCCTTCCTTATCGTGGGAAGTATATAATTACTTCTCGTCGTTTTGCAGAAGTGCGGGCACTTGGATGAAGGGAGCTTGGATTACACTAAACGGGAACAAGGCGAGCAGATGAAGATGGAGGGAGTGTAATCTCCAACGATTGGTCAGTACAAGGATTTATGCATAATCCAACTTTTTTCTCCGCTTTCTTGCCACCATAGTTTCACGGGTTGGAGCATCAGAAGTAGGGATAGAGTGCAAAGATTTGCAGGTGAGAGGGAGTAGCAACACCCCTTCCAATTTTTCTTAGTGTTGTGCAGTGAAAGAAAGGTATTGTAATATATTGAACATTTCAATGAACACACAAGATTCATAAAGAAAGGAGTCATCCCCAATGTAAATTTCTCTGAGCTTGCAATGTGCACTGCGCAAAAGCATTCCATAAAATGCAAGAAACAGATTCATTAAGCTTGCACGAACAACTCAGTCGGTACTCGCCTACACGGGTGGTAGATCGAGTGTGAGGACTCAGGAGGATCAAGCCCCTAGCACTCGTAGTGTAGGGATTTCACTCAATGCGGCGAGCTTCTTGTGACCACTAGACACTGATCCTATCACCTAAGAGACCTCTGAGTCTGTGATTTACCCATCTACAATCTTGTCGGACTTGAGAACAAGGTTGAAACAGATTCATTAATGTCTTTGTCTCTAATTCAAACTAATAAAAAAGTTAGCACACACACATCTTGACCAAAACATGCAAAATAAATGGTTTGAACTCATGATGGCTTACATGGATAAGCTCTAATACTAAATTAAATTATTTGCTCTATCTCACCTAAAAATACAAAAAATATGCAATTAATATTTTTTACCGGTTACTCCAAGTAAAACAAGTTAAATTGATGACTTGACATTTAATATAGTTAATTTTAAAATGTTTATGTTTACGTGTATTGTTATGTGACAATGACATGTCAAATTATATATAAAAATTTATTTTAATTACTATTAATTTAAAAAAAAAAAACAGAAAAGAGAAGAAAAAAGAAGAGAAGAATTCATATGAAGGTGGAGACAACCATAGTTGCCCCTTCCTTCGTCTGTTGTGGGCGGAGGGGGAGACAACTATAACTACCCTCTTCTTCGTCATGGACCATTTATTTATCAAAACTTCATCTTTCGTAAACGGAGGAGACCTCCTCCATCTACATAGGAGGACACCTCCCTCGTCAATATCAAAGGTGGAGTAGTTCGTCACCTCTTGTCAATGTCTACGGAGGAGCTAGCCGCCTCCTTGTCAACGTTGATGAAGGAGGCTCCGTTTTTTTATTATTTATAAAATTAATATTATATTATATTTGTTAAATAATTGAAGACACTTTTTTTTTTTCATGTGGTATTCTAAATCAAAAGTTTACCAACAATTTGTTACTAATCTACAAATAATACTGTTTTCCAAAAAAAAATCTACAAATAATACTAATTACACACATTTTTAATCTTAAATTACTTAGTTACACATTTTTTGATTGTCTAATTGTACGAACCATACAACTTCGATTGCGTATTTGAAGTTTTTTCAACAAAATAAAATAAAAATTGTTTTTATATATAATGCTCAGGCAAGTAGGCAACGTGGAATCCGTTGAGTTTCTCTCTCTCTCTGATAACTATTTTGGAAAGAGAGAGAGAGAGAGTATCAGTTGTGGACTGTGCTGGCAGCAATGGCGAATTCACAGGCAATCTCCAACGTTTTCGTGTATGGAAGCCTTATGGCAGACGACGTCGTTCGTGTCCTCCTCAATCGCGTTCCTTCTTCTTCCCCAGCTACCCTCCATAATTTGTTAGTCTCTCTCTCTCTCTCTCTCTCTCTCTCTCTCTCTCTCTCTCTCTCTCAGAATCTTTACGAGGATTAGTCTCCTCCTTCAATTTTGAACCATCATACCTGTTTTCGCTGTCTGTTGTGGAGCAAAGTTCGGTTTAGATTCCTTGAATTGATTCGACCTATTTAGTATTATTGATCATTTTGCTTCATTTTGGTTTGACTAAGATTTAACCTTCTAAAATTGTCTTAATCGTGAAATGAACCAAAATAGTGAAATACAAGCATTCTTACATGTTTTAGCTGGTACATGATTACATGAATGATGCATAGTTTGACAAAATGAATTGGAACATCCTCAAAGTCTTCATTCTTAGTTCTGTATCAACCTAGTTGAAGACTTGAAGTAAGACAATTTCAATCAGGTCCTGTAGATATCTAATATACACTTTACTTGCCATGTTTTATGCAGTCATAGATTTAGCATCAAGGGGCGTGTTTATCCTGCAATTGTACCAGTGGAAAATAAGAAAGTTGATGGAAGGGTTTGTTCATCAATCTTTGCCTTTGAGTACTTTTGTGCATACTAAAATAATACCAACATGCCAAATGATGAATAGTTGCAATTTGCATCTAAGAAATATGTAGGTGCATCCCATTTGTCCTTATTGAAGAAAAAAATCTGTCAAAACTAATCCGCTTTCTTTAAAAATTTCATCACCTTTCGAATTATTTGTTTGGCTTAATTACCTTCTAATTTTTATGGGTGGTTAATTACGATCAACAAAGGGTTCATTAAGTGCTTGTTCAATTTCTCCTGATAAAGGTCTAATGATGGTTTACAGGAACCGGTTGTTTGCGATTTTTGACTTCTAAGTTTTGCAGTATTGGTTATGGTCATGACAGCATTTTTTTTTTTCTGCTAATTTTTTTTTTTTTTTAATATTTGGTTAGAATGAGAAGTGAACAATATATTTAAGAACAGATGATACTCTATATATACATACGTAAATATATCATTAATAAACGTCATACAAGTTTGAGCCTCCAAAATATTATTGATGGAAACAGATGATACTAATGGTTAATTCTATTTAGCAATGTGATTTTCATTTAATGGTTATATGTGTTGATGAATGAGTTTTTGGTTATTCCTGACCATTGTCCTTTGAAGGAGAATGTAGGTTTCAGAACTCGTATTGGCTCCCACAAAAAAAAAAAAAAAAAAAAAAAAAAAAAAAAAAAGAGCATAAAATGAGGAAGAAAAAGGAACAAAAATGGATAGAGAAATGCTCTAATAGTCTAATTCTCATCTGATGTATACGAATAAAAATCCCAGGATCTTATTTACATTTTGTATTTTGATAAAACAAGAAGGTAAATGGAAAGGTATGAAGGAGGTGGGCAAGTGGGCCTCGAGTTGCCCTTTGAGAAATAGCCAACTGCTGAAGGGGCTGTAACTTAGAATGAAGGGCAGAAACTAAATGAAACATGTATAATCATTCCATTATAGAGATCTGTGAATGTCGCATCTAATGTACAATCATTAAACATGAGAACATATTATGTTCTCGTTGTTCAATGCGCTAAATATATTTCTGGACTTGACCAATACTTGTATTCTATCTGATTTTTTAAAATGAACTTCCTGCAGGTTCTCCAGGGAATCACTCTTCCTGAAATGGATATTCTGGATAACTTTGAGGATGTTGAATATGAAAGGAGGACAGTCGATGTTGCTTTGATGGTGAGTATCATACAATTATCCATGTTCAAATATGAAATATATACTTTTCCTGTCCCTATTTTTGTGTCATGTTTTCTGTTTTGGGTCAATTTAACAAAGTTTTGACTTAAAATTGATACTAAATTCAATATTCCAAAATAATAATGAAAGCACATGAAAATTAACATCTGACTAAATAATTAAAACCTAAACATTTTATAGCAACTATGTATTAAAAACCAAGTCAAAGTTGGGCTGACTTGACCCTTGGAAAGTGAAAAAGGATAGTAAAATTGAGATAGAGGGAGCATATTATGTGTGTTGGCCTTGTTTTAGACAAGATTTTATTGATTTAAAGGTAAAACAAAGGAGGACGAGATGCCTTCATTTTTATTAATTGAGGAATTACTTTAACAACGTGTTTAAATCTTACTGCAGATCTACTAGTCCTCTTTGCACCATCAAAAGGAGAGCAAAATCACTATATCTCATAGGCACTCTAAGAACAAGTGTTGTCCTAGGAAAATTTGAATGTTCTTCTCAAGCCATGTGCACTACAAAACTGCAGAAATATCTGAATTTCCTTAAACTTACGACAGAGACCCCATATTTAATGTTAGAAACTTAGAATAACAATAAGACCAAACAAATGCCTTCACTGTTCACTGTGCTGCGTACAGTACTGCAAGAACTAGTTGGGAAAAGAGTTCAATAATGTGTCCTGAATCCTGAGAGATAACCGTGCTCTATGATTAGAAAGATGCAGACTTGAACATTTTGTAATCTTTTTTTTTTTTAATTAAATAATATGAAGCTACTTGCGCATTCTAATTTTGCTCAAAAAAGAGCCAGTTTTCCCATTTAATTTAGTCCCAACTCTGCTTGCTTAATCATGGATTCATGGGTCTCTCGGTTTTTGCAGGATAGTTCCCAGATCTTGCAGGCTGATACATATGTTTGGGTTGACAAGAATGATCCAAACTTGTATGGGGAGTGGAACTTCGAGGTAATTTGTCATCTTGTTTACCCGCCAGCTTCATTGACTTGTTTTCTTATGGAGGCTTTTGTAGAAAGAAGTTCATTTTTTTCTGTATCTGTTAAAACATGTTCTTGGAAACATGAAAAACCTTAGTAAGATTCATCGTCAGGTTTTGAAAAAGATACTTAAGTGTCTTTCTTTCATAATAGTGCATAGTTTCATGTTCATTGTGACATCATTTTCTTCCTCCACCATTCTTTTGCCTCTCTAAATCTGCATGTTTTAACAGGAATGGAAGATATTGCACATGAAAGACTTCATGAAAATGACAATGGGATTTATGGAAGAACTGGTACAACCAGATTCTAAGACCAGGGTGGCAACTTATGAATCCTTCTACAACCAGGAAGGCAAGAATTAGAAAAAAGGACATAATTATTCTTTTAAATAATTTGTTTATTATTTCCTGTGTCCCAACATTTGATTACCTGCACACACTATACTACATTAGTTTTTGCTAGAATTGCTATTGGGTAATGGTTTTTTACTGTGACTACTCAATTCTTGGCATTCAACTTTGTTTGTGACTTGTATAATCTTAGCAGGGCTATTGTGTATACTTTATATGTATAACTCCTTTCAATGTTACTATAGTTGCCAACTCTCTTAACATTTGTTACTCTGTTCACAATGTTTGAATTTGAAATCTTACTTAAAGAAAATCAAATTCTTTCCATTTAAACTTTATTTAAAGAAAATCAAACATCCTTGTTTTGAGTTCAAAATCAAACATTCTTACTTGAAGTACTAAACCAACTATAAGAAAGCATTAATGAAACCACAACAACAATTTGCAATCAATTGGAAGATCAAACTACACGAATTCACATATTATCATTTAATTTATACGAAAATTTATTTTTTTCTATGAATATAACAAATTTGGCATCTCTAATCTCTATCCAATATATTCTTTCGGAAGTGAAGAAAATTTACAGTTACTACTCGAGAGTGTGTACTAGATAAATTTTGACCATTGTCTTTGTGATTATAGCTAACAAAGAATCACAAATAGGTAAAACAAACCTTAATAAGGTGCTTCTACTAAAAATCGAATTTGAAATCTCATGATTACCAAACCAATCGTCCAATCAATTTAATAATGTTGGATTAACTTACTAATTCAATAGCAGTATTTGTGCACACACATTTGACTTTGCTTCCTCTCACATACTCTATCGGGACTTTGGGATGGAGAATAACTTGGTTATGTTGCACAATCTCCACACAATATTTGACATAATGCTAAAGAAAAAAATTTAAATTTAATTGGCACTACATATAAAAATGCTATATATGCACACTTGAATATATGTAAAACAGAGAAGTGGAAAACCCCTGCTTTGAGTCTTGCATATGGCCGTATCACTTTCAGGTGGAAGAAGAGCTGCCATTTCTCTGCAAAGGGCCAGAAAGCTATCTTCTTTATCTTCGGTCGCGATCACAAATCTATCCGACCAAAACCGCAATTCAAGCAAACCCAATCCTCAGCAACCCTCAAAAACTGGTTCTTTAGCGGCGTCAGGTGAGTGTTCTCCGGCCTCTCAATTGAAAACCCTTTCCCGCTACTTGCAATCTCCCATTGAAGAAGCTAGGGCACACAAGTCTACTCAAAAGCCCATTGATATTCTGCTAATTTCTCAAATTCTCCCAAGAAAAGACTGGTACTTACTGCTCAACCACGAATTTAAAGCCAAACGGGTCAATTTGAACCCTCAATCAATTATTAGTGTCCTGCAAAATCAAGACAACCCATTACTCCCTTTGAGGTTTTATGTTTGGGTTTCTAGTATTAACGTTGGTTTTACAAAAAATCAGTCGATTCGTGGTGTTCTAGCCAATGCCCTGTATAGAAAGGGACCACTTCTGTTATCAGCTGAATTGATTGAGGATATTAGAAATTCTGGGTGTAGAATTGATGAGGATTTGTTGTGTGTTTTGATTGGGAGTTGGGGGAGATTGGGATTGGCTAAGTATTCTGCCCAGGTTTTGGAACAGGTTTCCTTTTTGGGTCTTAGTCCTAGTACTAGGTTGTATAATGCAGTGCTTGATGCATCAGTGAAGTCGAATTTGCTCGACTTGGCTTATCTTAAGTTCCAGCAAATGCAGGTGGATAATTGTATCCCGGATAGGTATACCTATAATATTCTCATACATGGGGTTTCAAAGGCTGGTGTTATGGATGAAGCACTTCGATTAGTGAAGCAGATGGAGGGATTGGGATATTCGCCCAATGTATTTACATATACAATCTTGATCGACGGGTTCTGTAATGCAAATAGAGTAAACGAGGCTTTTCAGATAATCCAGACGATGAAGAGTAGGAATGTTGCTCCAAATGAAGCTACACTGAGAGCACTGGTTGGAGGAGTTTTTCGTTGTTTGCCACCGAGTGAGGCGTTTGAAATGTTATCTGGATGGCTAGATAAGGAACCGGGATTGCCTAAAGTTGCATGTGATGCTATGTTAAGTTGTCTTTGCGATAATTCCTTGCCAATGGAGGCAGCTGAATTTCTAAGAAAATCGGTAAAAAGGGGTTACTTTCCAGATAGTGCAACATTTAGTCTTACCGTAAATTGTTTAATCAAGGGACTAGGGATTGATGTGATCTGTCAGATGCTAGATTTTTTTACTAACCGAGGTTTGAAGGTGGCTTTTGATACTTATCTTCTGCTCATTGGGGCTCTTTACAAGTCGGGAAGAATAGAAGAAGGCAATCGTTATTTGGAGCAGATGTTCCGAGAAGGACTTGTATCAAACACATTCTCATACAATATGATAATTGACTGCTTCTGCAAAAATAGGATGATGGGGCGAGCAACAGAGGTTTTCAAAGAGATGAGTTTAAGTTGTATTCATCCTAACCTTGTTACTTTCAACACACTCATTGACGGGCATTGCAAGTTAGGGGAGCTAACACAAGCCCGCAAGCTGCTACTGATGCTGTTGGAGCGTGGTTTTAAACCAGACGTGTACACATTTAGCTCTATAATTGATGGTCTTTGTAGAGCACATGCGATTGAAGATGCTTTTGACTGTTTCACAGAAATGGCCGAATGGGACGTTTGCCCAAATGCAACAACATACAACATCTTAATCCGGGCTCTCTGTGTTACCGGGGATGTTGGTAGATCAATGGAGTTGTTAAAGGAGATGCAAGCTGTTGGAATAAGCGCAGATCTTTTCTCCTTCAATGCTTTAATCGAAAGTTTCTGTAGAATGAATAAGATTGAGAACGCAAAAAGGCTTCTCAGAAGCATGCTGATCTTGAACTTGAAGCCCGACAATTATACGTATAGTGCTTTTATCAAGGCATTATGTAGATTAGGGAGATTCGATCAAGCTAAGGACTTACTTTTCTCCATGGAAGCAAATGGGTGCACTCCGGATACCCAGACATGTAGCTCATTTATAGATTTGCTGGTTCAGTCATCTCGGCTTGAAGAAGCCCAAGATATTTTCATTGAGTTTAGCAAGAGGGGAATCCCGCTGAAGCCTATAAAAGTCGCATAATATTCTTTATTCACTGGCTTTCAGACAGCGGCTTTGTTTTGTAGATAGCCAAGGTTTGTGCTCACCATGAATATGCCATGCTTCCAATCAGCTTCAGGTCAGACTACTGCATAACTCACTCATCAGATCAATTATAGTCCGAATTATTATATTATAAATATCGCTGTTTTTTTTTTTGGGTATAACTAATTGAAAACTCGAGTCCCTTTTTATGAGTGGTGAGGGGAAACTCTTGTGCACTGGGTAAACCTCACTCGTGTAATAGTCTGGAAACTACATATGAGGTAAACTATACTAGAAAGACCCTGTTTGATGGGGCTTGACCAAGAGGGTGTTGGAAAGAATTGAACTCGTGACATTCTGGTACAAGAATCATGCTTTACCTACTCGGTCACACCTTTCGAGGCCAACTCAAGTCCCTTTTGATCCTTGTTCTTGATGCATATTTCTTTGGGAAACTCTCGACTGTTTTAACAAAACAAACATCAACTTTCTATAATCTATATGTATATAGTTTTAAAGCAAACATCATACGTCACATATATATCTACCAAAATAATACGAGGGAATATAGTTACTGCCCTTGAAAAATGGCATTCTTATTACACAGTGTTTGTGATGTATATATTCATATAGCCCTCCATGGATAATGATTTTGTTAAGTCTGATTATTTCTCTTTTTTACAAATGTCAGTCTATACCTCTCTGTTTCACGTCACGTCAGCTGGAAGTAGATACTGGAGGCTCACATCTTCAAGGTTGAAATGGAAGATGATTGAGTTGTTCAGGTCAGTGCAGAGAGAGAAGGAAGACAAAAATGAATCCTGGCATCATGAAGATGAAGAATGCAGCAGTGACAAGTTTGATCATGAGGCGGTTAAGGCTGCTGGAAAACACAGATGGATCATCGATCATAACAAGGCTTCCACGGAGACTGAAGTGCGACGTCAAAGCAAATAAGAAATGTAAGCCACCCTCATTGGCCGGCCATGTAGTAAGGTGGTTGTGAAGATCGAGGTGGATAAATTGCCAGTTTAAATGTATCACTCCACTTTTGTACTTGATAATCTGTCCTTTACTTATTTGTGGCTGTGAAGAGGTAGACAAATTACCAGTTAAAATTTGATGTATCACTCCACTTTTGTACTTGTGATAATCTGTCTACTTAGAGCATCCTTATCAATGAAGTTTTTTCAGAGGAGTTTTTGTAAGTGTGATTAGAAGAGAGAAAATGGGAAGAAATGAATAAAAAAACAAATTTGATTTAAAAAATAATTTAAAAAAAATATCAAAAGTCAGGCTCAGGAGTTGGCTGCCACGCAGCGTGTGGCGGCTAGTTAATGCTCCAAATGTCAGAGTTACTGTTCCAATATTTCCTTCTTTGCAGATGATCCCCTTTCTTCTCTCACCTCTCATCTCTCTCCTCCATGTCATGTGGCATTGTACTATGATCTCCAAAAAAACTACTGATGGCCATGCTCTTATTAATGGTTAGAGTTCATTGTTGAAATCCAAGAAGCTACAATTTGGAATGGCATTTTGGAGAAAGAACTTTTTCTCCTCAAATGCCCTTAAAAAAGAACACTAATTAACGTTGGCTTTCAATCATTTGAGAATTACTCATTTGATGTGGGGTATGGTTCCCCTAAAAAATATTACACAATAAAAATGTCTTTTTAAATATCTACTGTCAAAAAAAATAAATTATTATAAATTATTAATACAATTCGATTAAAAACTGCTAACACAATTCACTATTTGTTATCCGTAAATTTTCAAACAAGACTTTATATTTTTTATGTAGCAAAGCTTCTGTCCATAAAATTGAAACAACAACATTAGGGCATATACAATATTTGAATAAATTGTGTCATGCAATTATGCACATGACTCAATTTTTTTAAAAAAAAAACCTAGATACCCAAAACTTTATACTAAAATAAATATTTCATTGCTTCTCTTTACTGAAAGTTCACAATCATAATTTTCATTCTATATTATTATTGCTTGCGTATAATGCGAAGCAGTCACTAGATACTAATATGTTATACTAGAAATTAATATCTTAGCAGGTTTTTAACACTAAATACTGGCTGGAGCCAAATCAGGTTTGGTGGGAAGGGATGCGGCGGCGAATTCTTAAATACCCAAACTTTCCGGCACCAGGAGATGAACCTTCAAAGATAATTGGCAAATACCCAGTTGCTGCTTTGTATCTTCGCTGAATCTATACAAAACATCAAACAAACAATTAATTCATTAGTAGTCCGAATTCGGGTGGTTCACTGGGATTGGCAAATGGCACAGGTGGGATACCGGTTCGTTTAGCCATTCCTAAACTCAACCTATTAAGGGGTTCGGAAGAGTTAGATACCCGACTTATTTGACATGTTATGGTCGGCTAGATAAAAGAACATTCCTCGAGAATTAAGGAGTGTATTTGTTTATACCTCGAGAATCTTTTCGCTGCTGCGCAGAGAATTTCTGCCAATTACACAAACAGTTCCACCAGATCCTCCGCCAGTGATTTTTGCACCATATAAAGTCCCTTCAGCAGATTTTGATGCCTTAACATGCTGAACTTCTTGTACTAGCTGAACAAGCCTATCTGTTCCATCTGACCCTAGTCCACATGCACTGTAACTATAGTGGCACTGCACAACAACCCACCCACACTATTGTATTAGAGTATTATGAGGATTTTTTACCAGCACCCATCAACACTATAAACTTTCTAAATATGATACGTTTATAATGTGTGCATTGTACCCTACCCTATACAACCCAAAACAACCCAGTACCTGATACAATAGTTCTCCGAGAGAAGAAAGCTGATCATCTGAAGTTGCAGATGTTAGCAATGCTTTAAAGGCCTGAACAAGAAATAGTGTTACTCCAACTAGGTAAAATGTAAATTCAGAACAGTTGGAATACACCACCATAAATAATCATAGCGAAGGGGTTAACAAGAAGCAAATGAGAACGAGCAGCCTTGCTCCATAGTGATTTTTCTAATTCAAAAAAATCCCCATATATAGTGTACCTGTCAGTATATAAAGAATGTTTCAAATTATTACTTACCTGCACACGAAAGTTCTCATATATAGGGTGTCTGGCAGCCGCCCTGACTCCATAGTTACGTGTCTTGTCAATTACAGTGACAGGATCATGATGGTTTGCATATTTTTCAAGGAATGCATCACCAAGCATAGATTCGGGTAGCATTTTTCCATAAAGGGCTTCGTATCTGTAGATCAAAATGTTTTATAGAAAAATCAGCAACAGAGATTGAAAAAGAGCTAGGAGGGTGAAGGGAACAGAACATAGGAAGTCCAAATAGGGTAGAAACTAAAGCATCACAAACTTTTACCTGTGTGGAGAAAGATTGCACAGGTAATCTAAGGAACCCTCTGCTTCAAATAGTTTGACACAATCTTCCTCTGGCTCATCATGGGCCACCCCATTAGCTGAAGACGACTGACTGAAAAATGATGATGCAGTAGACCTGATAATCTCTCGACCCATAAATGCTCCAACCCTTACAGATTTGTAATCTGCCCCTCCAACACTGCAAATATGTATGGTTAGGTTTGGTTTCTGCAGGGGTAAAAAAGCGGGGAGGGAAGAAGAGACTAAATTTATGTCTGCAACATGAAAGTACGGATGCTGTAGTTAAGGCCATGTATTCGTGTGCACGCAACGAACTTGAATATCCATTGCATAGCTATCAAGTGGTTGTGTTACACTTTTATTTAAAGGATATGGATTCAATCCTAGTCTAAGGGTTTGATGTATTTTTTTTTCCTGGTAATGAAGAGCAGAGTGCAGACATGCTATATAACTTCAGCAAGTCATTTCGCACTGCGCCAAGACATATGATACTAATGTTGTTAAAAGAAACGGATTGGGGAGCTTTAGGATTTAAACTGAATACCTGTGTTTTATTCCTGAATCTATTCCCCAAACTCTAATATGGTCAGGAATATCCACAAGGCCTAGTACCTCAGCAGGCTGTAAAACCAAAAGAAAATAACCTTAAGATTTAGTTTAAACTTTAAAACACATGAAGTCTCTATCAATTATTCAGATACCTGGCAAACCATAGCAAGAAGCTTGTTTGCTTCGCCACATGCAGAAGTCATCTGGTCCATTACACCACATGGAGCCCCAACAACATGGTTTTCTACCTAAAAGAGACGCAGGAAATTTATAAATGAAATTTGAGGACAGAACTAGGAAAATGAAACTATTGGTGACAAAGCCAAGTGGAACCTAACCTTTTGACATAGCAAGGCAAGCTCCCTTGGGCTGATATTCAATCCTGCAAGTCAAAGTAATGATGCAGCTAGGTGATATTATAGTTACTTGAAAAGAAAAAAAGATAAAAAGATAGTATCAGGTAACATTGTACATTACACTAAATGTAGGTCCTAAATAGTAATTCCACTAACAGGGAAGAAAAAAGAGGATAATTTAAGTGCTGGTAGTTTAAATAAGCATGATGTATAAACAAAGTTGTTCATTTAGAGCAAGAAAGAAAAACAACTAGCAGGGAAATAAAGACACTAAGTGATAGCTAACCATGGTGATACAGCATACATAATTCTACTAGCAATGAATATGAAAGAAAAGACCAAAATACGTTAAGTACCATGAGCTGCAGCAATTGCAGACATGCTAGCAACCTCCACCGATGCTGAGGAAGACACACCTTTGCCTTCTGGGACAGTCGAAGAAACCTAAAAAATGCATTGGTTAAACTTCAGGGCAATATTAAGAGGCATTTGAAGAGAACTGATTTCAGTACTTAAACAGTGTTGCAATTCAAGCCAATCCCACAAACAAATAATACATTCTGCTTTGGAATTGCATGCCACAGCAATTTGACATACTAATGAAGGTAGTTAGAAACTGCTATCATAGAAATCAATCAAATCATGAACCCAATCTGGAATCCACCCAACTAAAGAACTATGGAAAGTGGAATGCCAATAGCTAAGAAACTGAGTCCAAATAATCATTTATATATAGAATAATAAGCCTTGAAAACCTACAACATCATACAAAACCACCGAAGAAGGGCACTGCCATCAGAACAGAAATTACATTGTTGAAGCTATGGCAAAGGATTTCAAGATGAGAAATGTTCTTAAGAAAGAACTACCCGATACTATATAATATGCAAGATTCAGAACTCATGGAAAATTATAATTTGAGAATGCAAGGGCATCGTCCAATTCGATAGGAAAATATATTGAGTGAATGATATGATTCAAAAGGTAGACTGTTTAACCAAGTTGAGGTACTGGCATTGCAATTCAAGAAAAAGAATTGGATTGTCGACAAGGCAGGAAACTGTAACATTTAAACCACTATTTGAACTCCAGTTATTGACATAATGCATAATGAATCTTGCCAGGGAAAAAACCAAAGGCATAGTAATTTTCATTTTCTTGAAATTTTTCATTGATAAGATAGCTTCACCTTAGCAGTCAATCTCTCAAACCAATTTGCATGATCAACATATTAACCTCAGACATAAACATGAATACCTTAAAATGGATATAACCATCAACATTTAATTTAATTATTAGAGACGATTTAAATTTTTTTAAAAAAATTTAAAAAAGCAGAAGAAAATGCAAAATGCCAAGCTCCTAATTAGCAGATAGACTTACCAGCATGCTAATACTATTTTCAAAGCGAATGCCTAGTTCCTTCATCAAAACAAGAATTGTTCCTGCAACGTATGCAGCCCATCTAAAACAGAAATCAAATGAGTACAACATAAACATCCAATCAACAAGTCAGAACAAAAGAGATTACAGAAGAGTTATAAACCTTTGAGATGGATCTCGGGAAAAGTATTCCCTTGCCTTCTCATACGACATTGGTTCTTCCCTGTCCAAAAAATCTGATAAATCCATGTCAAAGGTGGGACCACGGTTGCTTAGTTCTGACCCATATGATACCTAAGAAGGAAAAATGTTAGTAGAACAAGGCATCAATTAGAGGTTAACAACCAAAGACATGCCAAGCTATAACACACTTCATAAAATGTTTTCTATGGATGGAATTTAAGCTGCACACTAAGTCTGAAGAACTTTCTAAAAGAATACAGTTTTAATCACTAATAAATAATAATATCAGAAATAAAAGCTTGTTATGGTAGGGTGCGATGGTATTTCAAAGACAATCACAAAATTCAGAATATAACCATCAACAAAATTAATATATTAATACTTCAAGCAGGTGCAATATCTTTCATTTAACTTGACTTGCAAAAACTAAGAGGTCTCAGGTTCAGTTGCCCATTCCCTTCAGATGTACCCAAAAATAAAATTACATACAATTTGCAGGACTGGGGTTGGTCCCTCCTGTCCTTTGGCCTGTTGTCGAGCCTGAGCATGCTTCCACAATTTCTGTTTACTTGGATGAATTGTTTGTACAGCAACATGGCAGGCCTCTTTGATTGGCATCTGTAAGTGTGATGGAATCCAATAAACAAGACAGTGGCACTACTAAGATCAACAATAAACTTACAGTTACTGAATACTAGTTAACTATCATGGTGAATATGCAGCAAGCCGAGATGGGTCTGCAGTAGTATACTAGACATGAGGGGAGATTTATTCTTCTTTTCAAGCCAACTTAGTAGATCATGCTTAAGACCTTAACAGCTTACCCAAATAGCCTAGGCTCTCTTTATGGTGCAGATAGAAGAGATCTTTTACAGAAGAATTAAAAAAAAATAGTAGATTTTGTAAAATATTAATATAATATACTTGGATAGGGGTCAAGCAACAGATTAAGCAAGGCAAAAGTTCATACCTGCAAAACAAGGCTCCCAGAATAGTCAGCAATTCCTCCCATGACATCTAGCCTTCCAGGTGCCCTTGTCACAATGATGTCTTCCTATAGACAAAAAGGAATAAGATGACCAAGACAGTCAATGCATGCTAAGGAAAGCAGATGGCCAAAAATAACTAAAGCTGAATAAGAGAAGGAACTACATAATTCACAAAAATTACAAGAGGGCAGGGACGGGAAACTTTCAGATGTTATTTTGAAATATGAAGCATATACTAAAATTGCAACACAATGCATTACTAGGCATTCATGTGTATATATTTCAAACAACAGATTCAAAACCTCCAAAGAAACAAGTTTTTTATTATCAAGGCTAAAATACCACGGATAAGTAGCAAGTTAATGGACTATACATGCATAAAATAAAATTGCAGTGTTCCACATGAATGTGAACCAACAAGCCTAAAATTACTTTTATTGGAATGATTTAGGGCAGAAGGTGTTGAATAGGAGGGGCATTCAGCTTCAACAGAAATTGATCAATCAACTGAAACTATGCAATATTTAAATGAAAAAACCCTGACCTCCCAGTTGAAGAGACCAGCAGCAGCCTTTTGCTCCCTCTTCTGGTGCTTCTCAGTATTTGCTGGAGAATCATAGGCTAATTCTCCTAAGCTCTTCAAGAAGCTTGCTGTATCTGACAGTCCGAGAAAATCGCCATGTAGAATTTCAAAGTTTTTGGGGTGTCTAGAATTTCAATGCCAAAAAATCAGTTTTCTGAGCCTCCAGCAGGTACATTAACATGGACCAGCAACAAGGTAGCAGCAAACTTACAAGGTCGTTATAGAATTAATGTCTTCTTTTACAGAAGGTGATGATCTAGGGCGAAGGCCAAGTTCATTTTCTGCATTTGCATACCAATCTGGCACCAAAAGATCTCTTCCAGGTACTCTTTGCAATTGATATCCAAGAATTATAGCATCGCGTAGTCTTCTTGGCCCACTTAGCTACATTGCAAGCAAAATAGAAACATGCATTTATGGTTCAGTTCAGAGTCTTCTTATGAATCATGCCTCATTCATGCTAGATTGCTAGCACATTTTTATGCCTTCAATTTAAAAATATAAATAGATGCAAATAACTACATCAAGGGTAGCAAAATGTGTAAATACAAACCCACTAAAAAATGAAAAGCAAACAACTAAGCAAGCTTCTCTTAAAAATAAAATAAAAGGTATCATAGAAAGGAAAGTCTATTAAAACATAACTAATTGTTGAAATGGATAAAAGTAGATAGCTTTCCATATACCTTATCTGATGTATAGTTTTTACCAGAAGCAGTATCCTCCAAAATACTAGCTGCAACCTGAAATACAATATATTAGCACAAAGAGTGTGCTATTTATAAAATCATTACAAAATATGTGTTTAAAAACATAAGTGTATATATTTCAGAGGTTGTCGGTGAGAACAAATTGTCATGTTCCTGAAGTTACTAGTTTCTTCCACACATGTATTTGTTCAATACTACAGGTATCCCTTCCCATTCACACAATCACTCTTAAAGAAACTTTAACTTCAGCTTTGTATGCATGCACCTCAAGTCATTTGTATAACCCCACCTCCTAACCAAACCCCAGTTTCTCTATTGCCAAATAAAACAAAGAAGAAAATAAGAACTTCATCAGAGCCACTGTATAATGAAATGACATTCGAATATTTTCTGTTCCTTTTTTTTTCTCTTTTTCTTTTCAATTAGTCCTAATATTTCCTGTTTTACCCATTCATTTTCTGAAGGAAAGAAGACCAAAATAACTCCTTGTGAAGATCTAATGTAAAAATAACATCAATATGTTAGTGTTTGGTATAAATATCACATCTAATAACTAGTCCAACTACTGGGGAAGGGTCATACTACTTGAGAGTAAATATAAGAGGGCAACACTATCAGGGATGGTCAAAAGTCAAAATGTGAGCAATGAAAAATATTTTACTTTTAAAATCAATAACTAATTATGATGGATCAAAAATGAATAAATGAAATATTCCAGTTGCAAAAATATATTTGAATTTAAATTTGTCACAATAGTTATATGCCTCCAAGATGGGTAGAGAATTCAGTGTAAGATAATGATCCACCCTTAATATGAAATTCTTGCCTAGGAACTTATGATTGGAGATCGTGTTAAAAGAACAATTTTAATAAGAAATAAGAGGGTACCTCACCACCATTAGTGCCCCCCTCATAGCAAGGTGTCAGACTAATTGCACGCTCAAGGTAAGGTCTCCAATGCCCAGTAAGTAAATCCCTTCTGATCATCTCGACACCACCTTGATAGTACTGGTTGAAATGATTTTTTTATGATTCCATGTTAAAATACACCATCAGCTAATAAAGAGAGATCTATGATGATGAGAAAATTCTAACAAAGTCAAAATATTGTACCTCAAGCATATTTCTAAGGAAAGGTTCTTCATTAAAGTAATCTCTACGCACAAAGACAAATGGTAGCTTGTACGCCAGGGCCTCACTAACAGTACCATATCCAATTTTTCCTATAGTAGTTGTCCAGTCCAGAAGATTAAGGGAAACAAACTATTTTCTATCTGGATACAAATGAGTGTGAAAAAGTTTTCACTAACCAAGCATACAGTCAGAAGCTGCCATAAGGTCAGGTGTGTAAGCATCTTTTGCAAGCTTAATAAAGTTTGGAGGCAAATGCTGACTATCAGAAGCACCACAAACCTGAATTCATACAACCAAAATGTAAACCAAATTGCTGAAATACCATGATATATTGTAGAGGAGACTAAAGTGGAAAAGGAGGTACCAGACAGAGCCAACCAGAAGGTAAGTACTCCTGCTTCAACTTCCAACCTGCAGGCTGTAAATGGATAATTGGAGAATTTAAAAAATGGTATAAGTTTTCAAGATTAAACCTCACAAATGATACATTTCTTGAGACTGTTTCTGATATCATGTTACATGAAGGAAATATACAAGTACCAAGGAACAATAGAAACCACAAATATCTAATACAAGCATGTAATAAAACCCCAAAAAAGTGATCCTCAATACTTCATCTTTTCACCATTGAAGACCACACCAACTATAAATAATATTTTGTTGGCTCAAAAATGGGAGATAAAGTATATATGATGTTTCCATATCCTTCCCTTCAGGCTAAAATAGTGGACAAGGAATCTAACTTTGGGATGCTCTGGATGAAGGAGAAAGTACTGAAGAATAGGGAAGAACAAAATAATACTTCAATTTTGCAAGAAGATAAGGAGCTGCAATACATAAATTTCTTAATGTGTATCTGTATACCACACACAAAGACCACTTATGGAAAGTGGAAATGCAACCAGAGCTTTCCTGAAGATATCTGACAACCTAAATGGTTGTGTATATCAGATACAATCAGAGAAACTGACTAGAGGACACACCTGCCCTCCAAAGTTGAGAATTACAACCTTCACGTCCTCTCCAATTCCAAGTTCTCTTCTCACCTAGAGCATTACAACGAAAGTAATATCATTTGAAACAAACATCTGAAAAGTACTATGCCAGTGCTAAACTGGAGCAAACATTCTCACTCAGACTGTCAGACCTCTTCACGGGATTTGTGCAATCTTCGGACAACCAGAGGTACATCAATTACATCTCGGAAAGCTGGCACTGTGATGTTATTTCAGACAGGATTGATACCATTAGACATTTTTTAGCATTTAAAGTTAATATATTACAAAAAAAGCAAAAGAATAACAAAATAAAAACTCCCAACGAATGAGCAAGCAAGCATACTTGGGCAGAATCCTGGGAGCCGGATAAGGAATTCACAATGAGAATAATCCTCTGCTATCTATATCCAATAAAAGACTAATAGTAAGAAACTTTTAGGATGTTTGGAACTTATAATGTAAAATGAAACAAGTCACAAATGATTTTTTTTTAAACAGTATAAAATGAAAGCAAACAAGAAGTGACCACCACCCAAAAAAAAAAAAAAAAAAAAGGTGAAAAAGAAAACACAAGATAAAATAAGTTGCTCCCATGTGCAATAAAAGGGTAAAGGGATTGAAGATTTAAGCAGTCTAACCTCAGTTCACAGAGAAGTCAGTTTAAACTTTAGCGTTATGTAGTTATATTTCTTCCACTACTAGCTATTTATAAATCAACAAGACTTTCAAGAAAATTTGTTATTTGATCACTAAATTTTTATAACTTTTTCATTTTGCAGAGATTTGTATTGATTACATTATTTCCTCCATTCTTTCCATAAACAACATATAGAGAACAGTGGAGAAGGTGAGAAAAGCCTATGGTCCCTATTTGCATCTTCAATGAAAAGCTAATAATAGAACAACATCAACATAAACAACAAAAAACTTGCATTAGTTCACCTGCCAAACTATTGACCGATGATGATTTCCAGCTGCCATGACATATTCAGCATAGATGAAGTCCCAGCTGACAACAGAAACAATTATAAGAAATACAAGGAAGAATACCACTTTATGTTGTAACAAAGAATATAATTTTATTTGTAGAATTAAGCAATTACACTTACAGAACACAGCATGAAATAATGACATTTGTTAAAGAGAAGTGTTTTATAAGAAGTGAGTATTCAATAACCTGAAGTTGGTGACACAAACAGAGGGAATCCCAGCATCAGCTGCTGCCCGGCAAGCAACTGGACAACATCTGATACCTGTTCCATTGGAAGAGGTATAAATGTCTAACAACTCCTCTCCAATATGGCAATATACATGTTCAATTACACAATATCGTATTTGAAGTAAAAGTTCTGCAAACCTTTAGAGAGAACACATGGAAATGCATATGCACTCAGACCAAAACATTGGAAGAGTGTGTGTAGTTTCCCCACAAAGTCTAAAGGAAAATATTCCACTAATTCACTTTACTGCAGAGAGAAAAAGGGATAATGCTATAATAGATTTTTTTTTTCCTACCAAGTATGTTATACCATTTCAACTTCAGAAAAAAACAGAGTATATAGTGTGAAAGATTAGGTACCAAAAGATGAATCAAAATGCATTTTCTTTATCTGCTTAACACCTTTAATGGTATACAAAATACTTCTAACACAAGCAAGATGCAAGTCCTCATAGTACTTGTACAGTAAAAAACAGTGAAGAAAACACTTGCAATTTGTTAATGAAATGCAAGAAAAATCACTTTCAGTACCACTAAGTCTGCCTTGATGGATTTCAGCCACTCCACTTCTGTAGCCAAAATAGATGCTCGAGGTACAACAGCTGTCTCAGAATACTGAACCAATTAACACAAACAAAGAGTTAATATAGCAGGCAATCAAGCGTGATGGTACAATTTACAGCAACATGCGAAAATAATAGGCATACTTTTTCCAAAGACGCAAGCCGATCCACTGTCAAAGCATCCGCTTGAACTGCTCCACAATCCAACAGTACCTGCAATCATCACATCACAGGTTACAATACTTATGATCGCAGAAGCTAAACATAGATGCCTCTACAGTCGGAATATAGCGTCCTGCTAACCTTGCGAAGAAAAAGTCTGGAGGACTGTATCTCAGATGTGAAAACAAAGTCTGGCGCACCAGTGATCACATGCACATCATGTCCAGCGAGAATAAGATTCCGAACAACCTAGCCCGGGAAAAGAGCACCGGAAAACAAGCTTAAAGTGTTGTACAGTTCATAATCTATAATCCTAGCCAAACGCATAAACAATGAAGTTAACAATCCTTGATTAGGGATTTCGCCTTCGCCTCCAACAAGCCATCATTATCATCATGAATTAACATACTACAAACATCATCATCATCGTGATCATGAATTCATGATCATTTCCTGGAAAAATCAAACAAAAAATTGAATCACATAATCGTACCTCGACAACACGAGTAGCGTGTCCGAAGCCATGGCCGGTGACATAGTAAGCAAAGACGAGAGGTTGCTTAGCAGCCCCCATATTTGTGGCACTGCGCTGCGATTCCGTGTGAAGCTCAGAGGCAATATGCAAAACTGAAAGTACGGAGCAGAGAGAGTGTTTTGTTTCCGATGGGAGTTGGATGAAAACGTCGCAGTCCTATAATCTCGGGATTCCGGAGGATGCTGACATCAGAATGGGTGGGAAGCCTTATCTTGTTTCAGTTTTTCCCGTTTTGCGTGTCCGACTACGACTCAAACACTAGTCCAACTTTTAGTAACCAAAAGGTTTGTTAAGTCAAGCAATCAATCACTCTTGTTGAAGCGGCATAGTGAGTATTATGTCAAGTGCGTCGATTCCTTGTTTATATTTGTTAAGTCATTGAATAACATGATTTGAAACCTTTTTTAATGAAGATTAATAATTTTGTACAACATAGTTATTACCAAAACAGTGTCCCAAAACATTAATTAAGTATTTTTTTAAAACAAAAATTCTACTCCGTAATAGATGATTGAACTTGGAAAAAAAAAAACATTTCAACTCATTTTACCTTAAATAGTTACTAGTTATAAATTGTGCATTATACGATTAAATTAAATTAATGTCTAATACGAAAATTAAAATAAGTAAATACTTAATACAATTTTTAAATATCAGAATTACTTTTTTTTTTTTAAACAGACGAAAACGAGTAGATTATGAAAGAATAGCCGAAATAGAGTCAGGTGGGTAATACAGCGAGGTAGTATGAGAAACGGCCGTGGTAGCAAGAGTATGAGCCACTACATTAGCATATCTAGAGACTAATCTAACACGACACCGACTAAACGAGGATATATAAATTCTGCAAGCGTCAACGTGCAGCCCAACATAGGAGTAGAACGGTTAGTGCGAATTGGAGAGTGCCGAAGCCAACTGTGAGCAATCCGTGAGCACGTCCGCCACTAACACACCCGTCTCCGGAGCCAGGCCAAAACTGTCTTGCACGCCGCCGCTTCCGCCATTAATGAAGAAAAACAATGTGTGAGTGGGCCTGCACACGCCGCCACAAACGAACCATCAGGGGCGAGCAAAACAACCCATACGTCGCTGTTAGCGAGTCGGCGTGGAATCCAGCGTCGAAGTAGGTCGAGGTGGGCGAGGCATCTTGTGGTGTCGTTGCCCAGCAGCAGAAACTCCGTTGTACGCAACCACATGTGGGCGTGGTGATGGACAACTCTCCACGCTTGCAGCGTTGATGATGCCGTCCGCATAACCAGCTGATATTTTCAATAGGATCAAAATGAGTATTGTTGTAAATAATACGGAAGTGAATAATAAAAAATTTAGAATTATAGAGTAGTTAAAATTATATACATATGTATGTATATAAGATGACTCTACGGTTCTCTGTTTAGCAGAGCATAACTTATTTTAAACTACTAATAAGCTATAAGCTTTGTTTGGTAATGTTTTCAAAAATAAGCTAGTAGCTTTTTAATATGTAAACAAACCTATTTAAATTTAAAAGTTTCAAATTTAATAGTTTTTTTTTTTTGTCTTTTTACATTTATTAGTTTATCAAAAAGTTAATTTTACCAAACACTTTGCATAAAAGTTTTTAATTACTAGTTTATAGTTTTTTAGCTTTTACTCATTTCGGCTATCTTTTTAGCTAAGTTTGCCATCTTTCAAGGTATATTTGTAATTTGTAATTTTTAATTGTAAACTTTGCAAATTCTTATTCATTTAAATCTGTTTTAAGTTTTGTAATTTGTTGAAGGAATTGTTGGAGTACGTAGCAAGTGTTTGAAGAAAGGCATGAGAGAAATGGGTACCCGCCAAAGGTGGATCTCCCCTCGCACACAAACAGATTCTTACTCGATCGATCTTCAAATGTCTCAAAACCATCATGCCTCCTTTCTTTTCTCCCCTCCCAAAAAAAAAAGGGAAAGTTTTTGGTTTTGTTGGTTTTCTCATTGATCAAAGTTGGCGTTGCGGAGATTGTGATGAAGTTGACGACAAAGTTATCAACAAGGCATTATTTTTATTGTTGGATAAAGGTGCAGAGAAGCAAATGATCGAGGAGAGGGGAAAGAAGGTGGGAGGCGAAAATGATGGGAAGCCAATCTCTGCCGAAATTGGTAGCTGTGGCAATAGACAAAGACAGAGGGAGCCAAGTTGCTTTGAGATGGGCAGTTGACAGTCTCCTCACCAAAGGCCAATCTGTGATTTTGATGCATGTCAAGATCAGAACTTCTTCAAACTTCTCCCATTCTGCTTCACTTTATTTTTCTACCCCAAGTAACTACTTTCTCTCATCCATCTCTGTACCATACTAGTGTGTTTTGTTTGGGCAAATACATTGTCATTTTTGGGTGGACATTAGATCAAATCATAATATATTATGTGTGAAATTGGGAAATTCTAAGGTTCATTATTAGTTATGTTGTCATTGCTAATAATATAAGGTTGCTAGTGTAGTTTCTACTCGAATATTTTTGTTAAAAATATAGATTACATAAGCAATAGAACAGTATATTATTAGATGACAATAGAGTTATGGTGACTGAATTTCAATTCTAGAGATAAAGTCTGGACCAGTAGAGCAGCCCATACCCGGGGTGCTATACTTATTATATAAGGATGGGGGGGAATGGCATTAAATGCACTATGCATGGTGTTATACAACCGGGAAATTGACTGAAATGATCAAAAAAAGATGAGCAACATACAAAAATGGACAACTTTTAAAACTTGGACAAAAGAAGGAAAAACTCATTTGCAATTTCGTTATAAATAGCAATCCCTTGAAGATGGAACAAAGCCTTACCAATAGAAGCAGAATTAGTTGTGTGAGTGTGATTTGAGCTCAGTTCTAAAGGCTAACAATGAATATATTATATGCACCCCCAAAACACTACAGAACATATATATATGCAACTATTTACTTACTTTGTGACTTATATATCTTCCATATACTGATTTCATACTGTGTCTGATGCAGGGTTGAGCCAGCCTACTGATGATAGTGGGCTGATGAATGGAGATGAGTCAGATCCAGAGACGCGAGAAATCTTTCTTCCATTTCGTGTTTTTTGCATGCGAAAAGATGTTAGTACCAGTAGCAGCTTCAATTCAGTATACACTACTTTGTTGCCTGCCATTTGGTTTAGAACTTATATATATGATGGTTTTGTTTACAGGTACAATGCTATGAAGTCTCACTGGAGCATTCTGATCCTTCCAAAGCAATTGTTGAATATGTTAATCGAACAGCCATTGAGGTTGTCATTCTGGGCGCTGCAACGAAAGGAGGCCTTCTTAGGTGAGCCTTGCATGGAAACTTGAGACTATTTGAGTAGTGAAAATGTTGAATTTGCTGATTGAGAGTAGAATTATAGCACGAATGAGTTCTTATTGATGCGGGGATTAGGTTAAGTTCAAAAGCTCTGATTTCAGTATCCCTTGGTTGCTTTTTTTTGCATGTAAAAAGATTTAAATCGAGAGACATTCCTGGAACAGTGTTGAAAGGAGCCCCGGATTTCTGTACTGTGTATATCATCTCCAAAACCGGGAAGATATCCTCCACGCGATCTGCCTCTCGTCTGCCTCCATTCATCCATCCACTCCGTCACCAGATGGCACTGCAGATTAACAGCAGCAAACCGAGTGTAGCTGAGGTGCCACCGCCCCGGGTGCACAATCCAAAAAGTCACTCTTTGGGATCCTCTGATGCATCTGCCAACATTGTAAATAATGATATCAAGTCAGTTAGTGTCCTGTGCTCTTGCAACATTGTAAATGATGATTCTGAGGCCTAACCAGTTGTTACTAGTGCAACAGGTCTCAAATCGTTCACAGGAGAGCCGCGAGTGGAAGGCCATATGAAATATCCAAACACGATAATCTTGACATATCTTTTGTCAGTAATGGAAGGTCGAGTGTTGATAGCTTTCTCCCGTATACAGACAGCTTGGACGATGGACCCACCCCTCCCCGGCTTTCAGGTTTCTCAGAAATGGAAGACAATAATCTCGAGGGGTTAAACCCCACTGGACGAAGATCAATAGAATACTTGTCACTAGATTCATTTGTCAGTGAAAGAAACCATGCATTTTCCCAGGTTACTAAGTACTGATTTATCAGTTCATTGGTACCCATTATATATATATCCTATCTCACTTCCTTCTTCATTTTATACTGTAGGAAGATGTGGAAGCCGAAATGAGAAGGCTAAAGCTCGAGCTCAAGCAGACAATGGAAATGTATAGCACAGCCTGCAAAGAAGCCCTCACCGCAAAACAGAAGGCAAGTGAGAGTCTGCATCCTTTAAACCATAGCTTTTGAGAGTCTGCATTTTGGTTTTAGCGTTGTTAAGAGTCCACCGAGAGAACATATGGGTTTATAAGGCCATGAGTTAGACTAGCTAATAGATTGGATTCAGTATTTAACATGGTATCAGAGCCTTGGAAGTATAAGAGAGAACGAACATATGAGTTTATAAGGCCTAGCACCCAATCTTTTGCAGGCACTGGAGCTGGAACGATGGAAAATGGAAGAGCAAAAGAGATTAGAAGAGGCACGATTGGCGGAGGAAGCTGCGCTGGCGCTTGCAGAGAAGGAGAAGGCGAGATCTAAGTTGGCGATCGAGCATGCAGAAGCAGCTCAGAGGATAGCAGAGCTAGAAGCTCAGAAGAGAATCAGTGCAGAAATGAAGGCCCTAAAAGAAGCAGAAGAGAAGAACAAGGTGCTGAGCAAACTGGCAGCGACGGATTACAGGTACAGGAGGTACACGATTGAGGAGATCGAATCTGCAACAGACTACTTCTCCAAATCGCGTAAGATTGGTGAAGGTGGGTACGGGCCAGTCTACAAATGCTATCTGGACCACACCCCGGTTGCAGTTAAGGTCCTTCGCCCCGATGCTGCCCATGGAAGGCAGCAGTTTCAGCAAGAGATTGAAGTGCTAAGCTGCATAAGGCATCCTAATATGGTGCTTCTTCTAGGAGCCTGTCCAGAATACGGGTGCTTAGTGTACGAGTACATGTCAAACGGGAGCTTAGAAGATCGCCTTCTCCAACGTGGCAACACTCAGCCACTTTCTTGGCAGCAGAGGTTCAGAATTGCAGCTGAAATCGGGACAGGCCTCCTATTTCTGCACCAGAACAAGCCCGAGCCATTAGTTCACCGTGATCTAAAACCAGCCAACATCCTGCTAGACCGAAACTTCGTGAGCAAGATCAGCGACGTTGGGTTGGCCAGGCTAGTCCCTCCATCGGTAGCTGATAACGTTACACAATACAGAATGACTTCAACTGCAGGAACCTTCTGCTACATTGATCCAGAATACCAGCAAACAGGGATGCTGGGGGTGAAATCTGATGTTTATTCCCTTGGGATCATATACTTGCAGGTACTGACAGCAAAATCACCAGTGGGATTGACTCATCATGTGGAGAAGTCAATAGAGAAAGGCCTGTTTTCTCAGATGCTTGATCCTGCTGTCCATGATTGGCCTGTTGAGGATGCTATGAAACTTGCTAAGCTTTCATTGAAATGCTCTGAGCTCAGAAGAAGAGACAGACCAGATCTAGGCAATGTAGTGCTGCCAGAATTGAACAGATTGAGAGCACTAGCAGAAGAAAACTCATCCCCACTGCAGTTCTATGGCTCCGCTTCCTCCCCAAATCATAGCCAAGTATATCTCTCTCATGTAAGTCCTCTATATTTACTGCATATAAGCCAGTGTTTTTTTTACTTTTGATCACACGATTATGGGTTCATTTCCACATCTGACCTCCGATTATTAACTTTTTGCATTACTTTTAAATTCTTGCCACATTTGTTCCCTCCGACCTAATTTTCGGACACGATTGACCAAAATTCAGCCAAGTGAATTATCTTGAAATGCAAAATTGTCATTTCCATATTTGGTCCTTAACTATTAAATTTTTTCACATTTGATCCATGAATTTTAGATTCTTACCACATTTGGTTCCTCTGACTTAATTTTTGATCCGTGGTAACCAAAATTTAGGCAAGTGAATTATCTTGAAGAACAAAATTGTCATTTACGCTCTCTTCTCCAGAAGTTTAAGTAAAAAGTAGTGAAATGAGTTTTTGCCCTTTAAATAAGTCATCCGTGATAAGAAATTAGGTCGGAATGAACAAATATACCAATGCTTTAAAAGACGTGAGATCAAATGTAGAAGAATTAATAGTCAGGAATCGAATGTGAAAATAGTCTCATAGTCGTGTTGTATGCACTTCTTCATTATAGATACTATAACTTCAGGCATTCAGCATAAGTTTTAGCAAAGAAGAGATGTGATGGATGATTTATACATGCAGGAAAATTTGAGTTACCCCCAAAGTTTTGAAAGCTCCAGAAGCAGGTCAAGCACGGGCTCCTAGTGCGTAGGTTGTCTTTATTTTCATTCTATTACAACGTTTTAGACACATTCTCTTCTTTGTTTGGAAGTGCACACAAGTGTGACATTCTCACTAAGGTTTTGCGAAAAAAATGTCACTATATTTCAAATTTGTAATTTTGTATAAATTGTGCAAGTAGTTAAATAGACATGCTCTTTCACACTTGAATATTACGAGTCTGATTATTGTCAACATCCTTTCTGTCTATTGTAATTTACTTCCCATGTGTAATTTGTAAGCTATTAAATATGAGTGAAGTTTATCCAGTGTGCATCATCAGGTAATAACAAAAACGTACCCACTTTCTATTATTTGAATATTTTAACATTTTGTAACGTGTGATTCAAAATATGATTTATTTACCCCAAGGTCCCCCGTCTTGGTTGCTCCCCACCTAGTGCTACTGACTCAACCTACTGAAGGTTGCCTCCACTGAGAGACGAACCCACTCCCATCATTCACGTGAGAGTGTAAACCGGGACACCGAGTACCACTAGACCACAAGGTCTTTGTCTATTAATTAGATAGTAGTATTTTTGGGATTGAAAATGAAATGTACTCCAATTTAATCGGAGCCCCCCAAGTTTCATATTTGTTACATTACACCCTCATATAATCTGTTACTCTCAAGTCTCAACCTTCATTCTAAACAAATATTGAGGAAAGAACATAAGAAGAAACAGAACCCAAATTCGTTGGGGAGCAGAATTATCAGACTATCATGGCGACGACGTCGTTCGCTGTACATCCAAAGCAGCCCATTCCTTCTCAAGGTCGTCTACTGCAACTCTGCAATTCCCCTTTTCTTCTTTCCTGTCTCAATAACTTCAAGCTGTGTGTGGGGCGTACTTTGTTATCTAATAAAAATCTCATCTTTCTTGATTTTCGTAGGAAAGAGATGCAAATATGTCGGCCAGTCTGTGGTAAAGACTTCTACTTCGTAGCTTCATATTTGTACTCAATCCTAGAACTCTGCTAAATATATTGTGTATATGTTTGCTTTAGGTATGTTAATTTTAGCCCGAAACTTCTAATTAGCCTAGTGGCCCAAATGGGTTAGCCCGAAATTTAGTGGACTATCACGATTGTTTGAGACTATTATTTGTTTCACAAGTGATATAGAACAAAATATACAATGAGTTTAGGTAAGTTCATCCTTAGTATAACTTATTACTCCGTATATTATAGTGTAAATATATTAATTATCTTTAGTTGAAATTTAGAAATGGAGGTTTAGATTGATTGAATGATGTATAAATTTATATTTATTAGTGTAAACTGTAAATGCATTAGTTTATTAAAATTGAAAGTTCAGAATGCCAATTTAAAAATGTCAAGAAGTTTTAGTTGAGCCCATCCGATAAGCTGACAATCTAAGGGTTTAGGGTTAGGACCAATAATTTTAAACTTGACCAAAAAAACCAATAAGATCGAACTGCTAAGACCGACAGCGCAATAGGGCTAGCCCAAAACTAAACAAGCTGGCCCAATTGACATCCCTATGTGTGTGTGCGCCACAAATTGTACTATGAGAGATGCACATAAATTGAATTTAATGTTCATCACCAAGATGCTCACACAATCGGTCAAAGTGAAATGTAAAGTACCACAATGTTCATCAAGTTTTAATTCAATACTCATCGCGTTTTAGCTAAATATGTAGTATTGGCATGATATACCAACTGGTATGTGTGTGTGTGTGCATGCACATCTAAATTGCTTGGTGGTTGTTGGTTTTGGGATGATCAGCTGATTGAGCATCTAATGTACAGAGAGCATTACCAATCCGGATATTGACGGTGGGAAAGAAGAGGTCACCTGGTGTTCAACTGATAGTAGATGATTATCTTGAAAAGCTAAGGCATTACTGTTGTGTTGATGATGTGCGGATCAAATCCAATCCCAAAAATGCTCGGTTAGTTACCCGACGAGGGTATTAAGTTTCATAAGGAAATGTTGATTGTTGATAGAGAGACCTAATAAACATTACAGGATTCCTAAGAATGCTAAGATGGGCTTTCTTGTTGTTAATGTGACAGCCAACATGACTTGTAACTTGTTCTCTCAACTTAGTTATCTTAGGGAATTAGTACATACATACTGAAAGGGGGATGAATAAGGTGTCTAGAGAATATATGAAAAATAGAGGCGGGAGAATCTTTTAGTCATGTCATTTGTGGAGACTAAATGGAGAAGGAAGTTGAAGACTAAAGAATGAGTGCCTGAAAAGAATAAGATGAAAGACCAAAAGACAAATGGAGACAAGGAACTTGTGGTGTCATTTGAAGGAGAATGGATCTTTGCTTTCATTTTCTTTTATTTTTTTGAGTGATTAGGGAAACCTGCAACTGCTACCCGAGAGTGTGCACTAGGTAAACCCCGCCTTGCGACTCTAGCCGGCAAAGGACCACAAATAGGTAAACCAATCTAGGTTGCCCATATCTGACCGGCTCAAAGCAAGAAGGCCAATAGGCTACTCCCATTGGGAGTCGAACTTGTAACCTTGTGGTTACCAAGTCAATGATCCGACCAACTTGGTTGGGGTTGGCCCCTTTGCTTTTATTAGCTTATTTCCATAAGTGGGGGTGTTATTGGCAAAACTGCAATTGATGCATGCTTCATTGTTATTTGCCTGTTTCACTCGGCTAAAATTTTCATCACATTGGAACCAATGCTAGAATGATACTGTGATGTGTATGCCTTATAACTTAGCTAATGGTTATGCTCATGCTTGCCAATCCTACTGCACCTCACGTCCTCACTTGCACACAACAAATTTACCATTATTTGGCATAGTTGTCTTCTTTTGGTTAATTTGTAACCTCACATGGACAATTTTGCCTTTTAGCTGTTTGAAAATGATGAAACTTTATGGCAATTCTTGATCTTATCTCACTATCTTGCAACAGTGATGTGATTGCTCAGATTGAACACGAGGGCATAGCTGTGATGAGTGTAATCAGGTCCGATGATTGGGTATAAACTGAAAAGCATTCTTCTTTCTTTCTTTTTGTGCATGTGTGGAAGATTTAAAGCAGGGAATATAGTGTATTTGGATCTTAGTGCACTATTTTCATCTCTGGTTTAAAATTCTTCTAGGAGTGACAATAAAAGCAACAAACAATGGGCTATTTAAAATTTGCTACTTGAGCTGCAGAATATGATTGAACAAACAATCAATCTAAGAATTATACTATAAACAAGAATCTGCAGAAAAAGCATCAGTGTTTGTTTTGATGGTGCATATTACATATGAAGCTGAGCCACCTTTGCCAGTAACCTAATTTTGCCTATCTGTTATGCCTTATGCAAGAAGCCAATCTTTTTTCTCCCATCGGCTCTCTACTGTTTCATCTTCTCAATGATGAATGTAATGTTTTTTCATCTTGAATCCCATCTTCCATAGTTGAGCTAAAACTAAATAGTCTACAAAATCCCTGGTGAAACTAATGGCATCAGCATAGGTCTAATGATGGTAATTTTGTCCTTTGAGAATCGTCCATGCCCTGCAAAAAGATCGGAAATAAATAAATCATTCACAACATTATCTGCCCCCGAATCTGTTAAACTTAGAACATTAGTATCATGATCCATATATTTCACACAAGTCAATAACTAAAATCATAGAAGAAATAGATGGCCTCTAGAGCATCAAATGCCCTTGACTAGTAGAATTAGACCAACTAGACGCATCTCGTATATTGAAACGCGTATCTTCCACTGCGATGTATCATTAACGATAATGTTATCTAACAGGTAAAATGAGATGTTTTTGAGAGTTATGACATGGAAATGCCTTTTAGTAACTTTAACATTTATACTGTAAAGTGAACTGAAAGAAAGGGTCCAAAATGAAATCGAGATTTAGTATGATTACCTGTAAAGTTGTTCTACCAGTACAACTAATGCGATCTCATGATTGAAGACCAAAGACGATAACTTGATTGATAGGTTAGCCCGCTCTTGTAATTGTCGTCCATGTCCATAAGGTCCACCTACGCAGAATACCAAATTCGATGCTCCCTGATGGAGGGGAAGAAAAGTTTATCAAACCAAGGTTTTGGGACAAAACACACTTTTACTGTCTTTATGTGCAGCACTTTTAACTAATACGATAACTTATACTGAAGGCATAGCTCATACCATGTTCCCGGCATCCCCAATTAAAGAAGCCATCTGCTCAGAGCACACATCAAGTCCTCGCTCATCTAGCATTACAACCTGCGTTTACAAAATGTTA
>CP025653.1:451421-617606 GCA_003576665.1 Ipomoea trifida | reverse complement strand
GAAAGATGTGTTTCACAGCCTCGAGGGAAAACTTTATTAGATAATGCCAACATGTGACTGGGCGTTTAGATACGATTATGTCAAATAGGTGGGCTAGTCAAAGTTAACAACTTAAGTGTTACACATGCATATATTATTCAATATTGCATACGAGAGAACATGTTTCTTGACATATAGTGTAAAGCAACTCCAAAGCAATGAAATTCAATTCCAAAACAATTTGAGATGAATGTAGTCTCTTATACACTAATAGTATTTGTAGAACTGTAGTAACATAACTGTAATTTCCTCTATTCTTAAGCAGAACGAGCTTTTTTCACGCTAAAAATAAAAAAAATTCTTATTGTTCTTCTGACAACGTCACCGGAGACTAAACTCTGGTCAAGTGCCTAAAAATATTTACTCCGTATTTTTAATCTTCAAATAGTTTAAGCAAATAAACTATTTTAAAGAATTATAAATAATAGTATAATAACTGTTACTAAGTTAATTAACTATGTACTGTAAATTACAAAAAAGAGGTGAAAATGATTATCCTATACTCAAGCAGAAGCCTAAGAATGTCAGTTTGTTTCCCAAAACTGTGAAAATATAAAACAATCACATGTCCCCAAAAAGGTACATGCATGCTTCAATTCAGTTCCGCAAGTACAAGGGTCAAGTGGAGGCAGAATTTTTAGGGCAAAACACCATAAGAACATTTCAAGCATACAATTAACATTATATGAGACCAAGAGAGGCTCACATGTTCATGTTCACGCATGTAATGTGCAATTGGTCAAAAGGGTTGAGCAGCCTAAGAAAACATGCCCAGCCAAGTTCATACAGGCAGGTAATTTTTTTTTTACTCATGATAAAAACCAACTGAAATGAATACAAGAGTCGATGGTTGTAGCGGTTTAAAAAAGACTAATAATAATGACTAGAAGCTATACAAGGCTATTTGGTGAAGGATTCCAACGGAGCAACAGAATTCACAAGTGATGACAAGCATAATAGGGGTTATGCCATACCGAGCCCTGTTCTTGGATTCCATAGTAGTAACAGAATTCACTAGTGACAACAGGCAAAAATGCATTATACCAGAACCAGCCCTGTTCTTGGATATGAAGGCGTGTCTCAATCCACTTGATGAAAAAATGATTGGAGTAAGTCAAGCAAGCTCTTCACTTGAAGGCAAATAGGGACCAATTCACTACTCTAATTCCATTTTCTATGCACTGCACAACATGAACACAGCCCACCCATACTATAGCGACAAACAATGGAGAATAAAACACTCTTAATTACCAATAAAAATTCCACCTTACAATTATGGTAAGCACTACCAACTAATAAGGAGATCAAATCTAAATGGCATGTTTTAGATATGTTTGGATCTTTTAAATGTCTCTAATCAAGGTAGAGTAGGGGGTAAGGAAATAAAAAAGGAGAAGGCATTATCCCCCTGTGATGGGAAAATAAAATTTATCCTGCATATTTTAACTGCTATTTGTTAAACCATTTTTCTCCTGGAAAATATGCAAATGAATACCCAACAAAACCAAACTTTTTTTAAAAAGAGATGCAACACTAATAGAAAAAATAATTGAGTAGGTGTGGTTTAAAATGATCCTATATAGGCACTTAATCCAATGCGAACTTCTCACTACTATTGGAGTTTAGGATCCCAGACATAGCAACTCAATTGGAGTATGAATCTCAATGTGGATTAAGGACAAGATTAATTCCCCAACATCTCTGGAACAGATTAAATACCTGCCAGAAGTGTTTGAAGCTGTTCCTCATCCTTAATATGTTAAAGAAATACCACTATGATTTGAGGTGAGGCGCATCAAAGCTGCAGAGATTCAAACAAATAGAAGCTTCTAGCGAAGTAGCCAGCTGGGGTCCACAATCATTCAAATTGAAGATCCCACAGCAGGGCAGAGAAGAACAAAACCACGGAGTGTAGAAGCAGAAACCAAACCAATGAAGCAGTAGTACCAGGACGACACCTCGGCACAAAAACAGAAAAACATTTAGCAGTGTCTTTAGAGATATATTCTTCTCAATAAAATATTACCTACCATAGATCCAATCGTCTATAAATTCAAAGCAACAGTAACTAGATACTAAGTTCAGCAAGGAACATATACTATGAAGCCAATACATTTAGTATCAAAAGAAAGGA
The DNA here is from genome assembly GCA_003576665.1 of Ipomoea trifida. Classification (NCBI taxonomy): domain Eukaryota; kingdom Viridiplantae; phylum Streptophyta; class Magnoliopsida; order Solanales; family Convolvulaceae; genus Ipomoea; species Ipomoea trifida. Next base: position 615,433 of record CP025653.1, on the reverse strand, counting down.
AAACTTAACCAAATCCAGCAGTTGAAGCAAAATGGTGGCCCCACTTACATAGTTGTGATCTAGTTCAAGCTAAGTAAAAACACAATTCCAAATGTTCAGCAATGCATCTGGAAACAATACTCCATTGCTTCAGCTCCTGCTTCTGTGTCGTTCTCTGATACCATTTCTGCAAATATGACCACAAAAATATATGTAAAAAGATGAAAAGTGCAAATTATAATTACAGCCTTCCTAGTAATACCAATTCCAATCAAACAATTCAAAGAACATTTAAGACCTTGTTCAGGTGGCCTAATTGCTTCTTGATTGTTGAATAAGAAGCTTTTAAAGAATACACTCAACTTGTTGGCTTGTTTGGCTCAACCACTAATGCACTCTTTAGATAGTTTTAAAATGCAAGTACAAGAAGAATACATAAAATATTACTCCGTTCATCCTATTTAATGTGTCTAGTTCAATTAATAAGGCTAGACTCAAGTTATGTACAATTCAATTTTGAGTAATATTTAGTATAATTATTAGTATATAAAATTTATATATTTCGAAACTCAGTAAAAGTACTAATGAAAATTATTTTTAAAAAATTAAAGAACATGAGCAAAGAAGAAAAGAGTTGGTATGACAAATGAATAGTAGATAAGTAAAATGGGACATGGGGAGTAAAATTTTAAGCTCAATAATGCCATAGGGACCCCACTTGCAAGAAATTGACTATTACATGGCATAAAATTTTGCCAAGCGACAAAGACAATAAATCATCATAATTTAACTATAGTGCAAAAATCCAAGCAAAATTCCATCATGAGCTAGAAAATAGTTTTGTAAAAGTATTTAATAGATTTTTCACCCGTTAGCATAGGCAACTTCATCTCGTCCACGGTAAGGAGATCGGCTGTAGCTACGGCCGCGAGGAGACACACTGCGGCGACGAGGGGAACGACCACGAGGACTGTAACTCCTGCCAAGGTACACAACAATATCAAGAAAAGTATATACAGATGAAAACATTTCCAACTGCAAGTTATGAAGCATAATTCCATTACTATAATTTATAACTATGCCCCAGCTAATATACACAAAAATAACGTTCTAAGTGCTTCATATGTATTCTTGATTCTCACCTTCGACCATAACTTGGGCTCCTCCTATATCTAGGTGGGCTGCGACTGCGACGCCTTCCTGCACCCCCACCCCCACGGAGCCGGCACTCACGCGCAAAATGACCAGCTTCGCCACATTCATAGCACTTCAAGTCAGAACCACCAGAGCGACCACGCCCTCCTCCACGTCCCCCACCTCCACCTCTGGAATTGTGAGAGAGTTCAACTCTCCAACCATTCTTACCTACCTCAGATAATAGAAAGGATAATGTATGCCAAATCAAAATGACACATGTAACAAATAGAGATCAGCAACAAACAAATTTTATTGATAACAGAAAAATCTTTAAAAATGAACAAATTGAAGGTCTATTTGACTGAAGTTTAAACATAGTTTTGTTGCCAATTTATCTGTCATCAGGAAAACATGAAGTAATCATATATACTAATAAGTGTTCATAAGATCTTAGATACAAATAATTTTATAAGTGCTTTCCAGGAAATCAAAGCTCATACCATCCAATTCCCGGATTGCATCCTGTGCATCTCTTCGGTCATCAAAATCGATAAAAGCATAGCCAGGTGGCCTTCTTGCAACCCAAACACTGCAAGAAAATTGTCTTAATTAGATAAAATGGCTGAAGTATTTATAGGGGAAGTATTCTCAAGCAAATTTTGATGGTGATTTGTGTTCAGCAAAATAAGAGATGTCCTTTTACATTTTATACATGGGAGAATAATACAGCAAAGAACATTTTCAATGTGATTAATTTAAATGTGTGTAGTGAGCAACATCATTTTAGAAACAGATATATCGCAACCCAAGAAAATAAATACCATTATCAATGTAGCAAATACAAATAGGTCCATTCCACAATAATTAATTCTTCTGGCAATACACAAAGTTTTTGTGATATGCAATCACATTCAGACTCACACAACACAAGCATATAGAAGCCTCAATCTTTGGCTTCTAAAACGTAAACTAACATGCACTGTTGTAAAAATCAGCCTAGGCACCCCTAGGCCGTTCTGTTTTCACTGCTAGACGGAAAAAATTTGCTCAGCCAGCTAGGCAGCGAAATTGGCCTAGTCGGCCAACTCGGCCCAGTCAGCCTATTTCGGCCAAACTCAGCCAATTTCATCCATTATAAGTTATTTTTGATAGTTTGATACTTTGAATCTTTGGATGATTGAAGTATTTGAGTATTTCATATTTGTGTATTCTTATATTGTTATGACATGTGAATTATTATTATTTAATTTATTTAGATGTGTTATTTGATTGAATGTTGAAAATAGTCTCATTAAAATTGTCAAACTACAAATCATGCTGACAAGTCAGTGAAACACTCTATTGTGGAACCCCAAGTAGTTATCTATGGGCTAATTTATGGATATACTCATATACATAGATGTAAGCATAAAGACAGGAACTTCAAAATAGCCAGAAAGATGAAACATTTGAATGAGAAAAAACAAACACAAGCTCAGCTAATTTTTATACCTTCTTATCACTCCAAAGGTACGGAACTCATCTTCAAGATCTCGTTCGGTGACCCTAGGGTCCAAATTTCCAACATATACTCTTGACATCACGAATAAGCACCTACACAAATACAACCCAATTAGCTATGTTTAGAATTTCCAAATTCACGAAGCAAATTATATTCAGCATAAGCATCGACGAAAGGCGTGTGGGTAAACAAACCAACACATACACCATCCTAGAAGCCTGAACTTCTTACATCCAACCACAAATTTTAAAAATAAATTATTATTAAAAAAAAAAAAAGGAACAGATCTTGCTCTGAGGATTTGAAAATAGCTTCATCATCTAGAGAAAGACAATGGTAAAAACAAGCATAGATTCATCATTCAACAACACGCGTATATACACAGATCCATTATACACACACAAAAAACAAAGGATTGAGCAAAAGAGAGGAATAAAGTTGTTCACCTGAAACCCTAGATTAGAACGCAAAACCCTAGCCCACCGCAGAGAGGAGGTATGAAGAGAGAGAGGCAATATCGCGTCTAGGAGTATAATACTCCGTAATATAGACAGAAAGTATGCATGAAACTTAATTGCCAAAAAAACGTCAATGTCTAATGTCTTCTATACTAGACCCCTAATTTTAGAATAATTACAAAACCTCCCCTCGATAATAAAAAATTACTATCACTCGTTTCTCTCTTATATAGTTACTTGCATTCTTAAATTTAAAACACAAACTTGATAATTCCTCAATGCTCTTCTCCTAACCTTACTCGTTTAATTATGAATAGATAGTGCATGTAACCGAGTCAATAGTACTAAAAAAATATATTTTATTATTTTATTATGTAATTAATGAAATATTATTTCAAAATCTATACTATTAATAAAAACAATATCCTCAGTTTTAACTTCCCGCCCAAAACAGACCTATAATATTTTGGTCTGCGTAATATTGTAAAATATGGTAATACAATTCCTATCCCTAATACAATTGTAAATTCAAATAGAATTCGTAATAAAATATATTTTTTCCGACGTTCCTATTTGTAATACAATTCTAGACTAGAATTACTAATGGTAATAATTCAGTATATATATATATATATATATATATTCTCTGCAATACAATCTATACTATTAATAAAAACAATATCCTCAGTTTTAACTTCCCGCCCAAAACAGACCTATAATATTTTGGTCTGCGTTGTAAAATATGGTAATACAATTCCTATCCCTAATACAATTATAAATTGAAATAAAATTCCTAATAAAATATATTCTTTTCTACGTTCCTATTCGTAATACACTAGAATTACTAATGGTAATAATTCAGTATATATATATATATTTCTCTGCAATGCAATCTATATCTATACTATTAATAAAAACAATATCCTCAGTTTTAACTTCCCTCCCAAAACAGACCTATAATATTTTGGTCTGCGTAATATTGTAAAATATGGTAATACAATTCCTATCCCTAATACAATTGTAAATTCAAATAGAATTCGTAATAAAATATATTTTTTCCTATGCTATACAATTTAATAAGCCTTAGAAAAACTCTTGTATAAGTAGTGGTGCAAACCACTTCTCAAACCAATGTGGGACAAAAGTTACTTGAAAGGTTTTTCTCTATATTTTTCTAACTCAAATGGGTCAACTTTGAGAACCAATTTCTCATTCACCCATTATCAGTTTTGAGCGTACAATATATCAATCTTTTCGTCTAACTATGAAGAACACGAATCCACTTTGACCCGACCAAATCGAAAGTGGACCCCACATATATTTGTACCACAATATTGCCAGTAAAATGCCATTTTATGCTAATTTTTTTTCCAACAGTTATTTGTCCAGAGAATATCAACATGTTGAAGGAAGAAGATGATATATCTTCACTATATATCATCTTTTTCTCCAACACAACGCTCTATGGTCAACCAACAATTACTCAACTGATTATCCCATTACTCCCATGTAAATTTTCTTTGATATAGTTATACTTACTGAATATCAAAATATAAGTGTAACTCAAGATCTTGCAATAACTAACCGACAAGTAATTAAATTAATGAATATGATGCAATAATGTAAATTATCTACCTATTGCATTTATACACTTATTTTAGAACACTGAATTTTTGTGATATTTGTTGCATGCAAGGAAGACTCATACTATAATTACATTTATACACTTATTCATACTCATATTCGATGTTATAATTTATATAATTGTATATCGATTCAAATATTTATTAAAATATTATAACAAATTCATTCCGTGCAACGCACGGGTGAAAATACTAGTAAACAATAATAATAAGATAAATGATGAATACCCATATTGGGCACCTATACCTGGTGGCTGTGAGGAAATGGGGTGTGAGTTTTCAGAAAGCTAATCTTAATACAGGTTGGAATGAAGATGGATGAAAAAAATACAAAGTAGGTTGGGTGGTTGATATAGCCCTCTGCACTTTTAGTACTAGGAATAAGTACTACTATTGGCCTGCAAAATAAACTTTGAGAAAATAGTAAATTACACTCAATTATACTTTCTAAGACTATTACAACGATTTTTAACTCAATAGATTGATCTATGCCACACACCAAATAATGTGGGCAACAAGCTAGGATATATAGACACGTAAAGAGGCAGACCACAGTGGCCCACCCCACTATTGGAAAACTTGGTCAACTTACCTATCACAATAATAATAACATTTTAAAAGTAATAATTTTATATTTGAATTTTACCATTTGAAAATTTTAAACTTTATTTTAATTTCATTTTAGATTATGTACGTTCATTGTTGACTTTAAAACATTATATTAATGTTTATTTTAATTATTATCCAGACTATTTTATTTTTCAACTATTAACTTTTTTTAATAGATTTACAGCTCAAATTATATAATTATTGCATAATAAAATTTGTATTGCGATAGATTTAATCCATTCACATGATTTGAAGGAAGATATATATAATAATGGGAGAGCAATGCATGCATGCAATGCAATGCAATGATTACAGTGAATCACGGGAAACACAACACGTTCCTCCTACACCCTCTTGTCTCTCTAACGGTATCCGACTATTCTGCTTCTCAAACTCTGAATCTAGCAAAAATTCATCGTCTTCCTCGCTCGCGCTCCTCATCTCCTTTTGTTGATCAAAAACCGGTAAATTTCTATACTGAAACTCCACGCAATGACGTCATCTCAAGGAGCAACGCCGTACGTGCCCGGAAACATCCTTATCACCGGCGCCGCGGGTTTCATCGCCTCCCATGTAACTAACCGCCTGGTTAAGCGCTATCCCAACTACAGAATCGTAGGGTTGGATAAGCTGGATTATTGTTCGAATTTGGGGAATCTGAACCCTAGTTTGTCCTCGCCCAATTTCAAGTTCGTTAAGGCTGACGTCACCAGCGCCGATCTCATCAACTACGTCTTGTCGGAGGAGAGATTTGATACGGTAATGCACTTCGCGGCGCAGACTCACGTAGATAACTCGTTCGGGAACTCGTTCGAGTTCACAAACAATAATATCTACGGGACTCACGTGCTGCTGGAGGCGTGCAAGGTGACCGGCAGCGTGCGCGGCGTTCATCCACGTCAGCACCGACGAGGTGTACGGCGAGACGGATCTGTTGACGGACGTGGGGAATCCGGAGGCGTCGCGGCTGCTTCCGACGAATCCGTACTCGGCAACCAAGGCCGGGGCGGAGATGCTGGTGATGGCGTACCACAGATCCTACGGCTTGCCGACGATCACGACGCGGGGAACAACGTGTACGGCCCGAACCAGTTCCCGGAGAAGCTGATCCCTAAGTTCATCCTCCTGGCGATGAAGGGGGAGCGGCTCCCGATCCACGGCGACGGGAGAACGTCCGGAGCTACCTCTACTCAGACGACGTAGCCGAGGCGTTCGACGTAATTCTCCACAAGGGCGTGATAGGGCACGTGTACAACATCGGGACGAAGAAGGAGAGGCGCGTGCTGGACGTGGCGGAGGACGTGTGCAAGCTCTTCGGCCGGAGCTCAAAGGAGGCGATAGAGATGGTGCAGGACAGGCCATTCAATGACAAGAGGTATTTCTTGGATGATCAGAAGCTAAAGAAGCTAGGATGGGAAGAGAGCACTCCATGGAAGAAGGGCTAAAAAGGACACTAGAATGGTACACAAAAAACTCAGACTGGTGGGGAGATGTGACCGCAGCGCTTCATCCCCATCCCAAAGTCTCCATAACAATGCCATCCTACGATTACGATGGAGCATTGCAGCAACTGGCAAGAGGAGAAGCAACAGCACAGGGGGGGTTGAAATTCTGATCTATGGGAGAACAGGGATAGGGGGGTTGCTGGGGAGCTGTGTCAACAAGGGGGATAATGTACGAGTATGGAGCGGGGAGATTACAGGACAGGGGAGCGTTGATCCGAGACATAGCGAGGACAAGGCCTACACATGTGTTCAACGCGGCTGGATCACGGGCAGGCCAAATGTGGATTGGTGTGAGTCGCATAAAGCTGAAACCATAAGGACAAATGTGGTGGGAACTAACCTTGGCAGATGTTTGTAGAGAACAGGGGCTGTTGATGATGAACTTTGCCACTGGCTGCATATTTGAGTATGATGAGAGAAGCACCCACAGGGATCTGGGATTGGATTCAAGGAGGATATAACTGACCCTATTACATTAGTATCTGTTCATCTATACTTGTCTCAACCTGTTGAAGCACAGAGAATCAATTTCGATATCTCGATAACTCATGACCTTTCATTTGAGGGAGGCCACTACATGTCATTTGAGCACAAAGTGCTTAGCAACTCTCTTATATAGTTACTTGCATTCTTAAATTTAAAACACAAACTTGATAATTCCTCAATGCTCTTCTCCTAACCTTACTCGTTTAATTACGAACAGATAGTGCATGTAACCGAGTCAATAGTACTAAAAAATATATTTTATTATTTTATTATGTAATTAATGAAATATTATTTCAAAATAAACAATAATAATAAGATAATAAATGATGAATACCCATATTGGGCACCTATACCTGGTGGCTGGTGAGGAAATGGGGTGTGAGTTTTCAGAAAGCTAATCTTAATACAAGTTGGGAATGAAGATGGATGAAAAAAATACAAAGTAGGTTGGGTGGTTGATATAGCCCTCCGCACTTTTTAGTACTAGGAATAAGTACTACTATTGGCCTGCAAAATAAACTTTGAGAAAATAGTAAATTACACTCAATTATACTTTCTAAGACTATTACAACGATTTTTAACTCAATAGATTGATCTATGCCACACACCAAATAATGTGGGCAACAAGCTAGGATATATAGACACGTAAAGAGGCAGACCACAGTGGCCCACCCCACTATTGGGAAAACTTGGTCAACTTACCTATCACAATAATAATAACATTTTAAAAGTAATAATTTTATATTTGAATTTTACCATTTGAAAATTTTAAACTTTATTTTAATTTCATTTTAGATTATGTACGTTCATTGTTGACTTTAAAACATTATATTAATGTTTATTTTAATTATTATCCAGACTATTTTATTTTTCAACTATTAACTTTTTTTAATAGATTTACAGCTCAAATTTATATAATTATTGCATAATAAAATTTGTATTGCGATAGATTTAATCCATTCACATGATTTGAAGGAAGATATATATAATAATGGGAGAGCAATGCATGCATGCAATGCAATGCAATGATTACAGTGAATCACGGGAAACACAACACGTTCCTCCTACACCCTCTTGTCTCTCTAACGGTATCCGACTATTCTGCTTCTCAAACTCTGAATCTAGCAAAAATTCATCGTCTTCCTCGCTCGCGCTCCTCATCTCCTTTTGTTGATCAAAAACCGGTAAATTTCTATACTGAAACTCCACGCAATGACGTCATCTCAAGGAGCAACGCCGTACGTGCCCGGAAACATCCTTATCACCGGCGCCGCGGGTTTCATCGCCTCCCATGTAACTAACCGCCTGGTTAAGCGCTATCCCAACTACAGAATCGTAGGGTTGGATAAGCTGGATTATTGTTCGAATTTGGGGAATCTGAACCCTAGTTTGTCCTCGCCCAATTTCAAGTTCGTTAAGGCTGACGTCACCAGCGCCGATCTCATCAACTACGTCTTGTCGGAGGAGAGATTTGATACGGTAATGCACTTCGCGGCGCAGACTCACGTAGATAACTCGTTCGGGAACTCGTTCGAGTTCACAAACAATAATATCTACGGGACTCACGTGCTGCTGGAGGCGTGCAAGGTGACCGGCAGCGTGCGGCGGTTCATCCACGTCAGCACCGACGAGGTGTACGGCGAGACGGATCTGTTGACGGACGTGGGGAATCCGGAGGCGTCGCGGCTGCTTCCGACGAATCCGTACTCGGCAACCAAGGCCGGGGCGGAGATGCTGGTGATGGCGTACCACAGATCCTACGGCTTGCCGACGATCACGACGCGGGGGAACAACGTGTACGGCCCGAACCAGTTCCCGGAGAAGCTGATCCCTAAGTTCATCCTCCTGGCGATGAAGGGGGAGCGGCTCCCGATCCACGGCGACGGGAGCAACGTCCGGAGCTACCTCTACTCAGACGACGTAGCCGAGGCGTTCGACGTAATTCTCCACAAGGGCGTGATAGGGCACGTGTACAACATCGGGACGAAGAAGGAGAGGCGCGTGCTGGACGTGGCGGAGGACGTGTGCAAGCTCTTCGGCCGGAGCTCAAAGGAGGCGATAGAGATGGTGCAGGACAGGCCATTCAATGACAAGAGGTATTTCTTGGATGATCAGAAGCTAAAGAAGCTAGGATGGGAAGAGAGCACTCCATGGGAAGAAGGGCTAAAAAGGACACTAGAATGGTACACAAAAAACTCAGACTGGTGGGGAGATGTGACCGCAGCGCTTCATCCCCATCCCAAAGTCTCCATAACAATGCCATCCTACGATTACGATGGAGCATTGCAGCAACTGGCAAGAGGGAGAAGCAACAGCACAGGGGGGTTGAAATTTCTGATCTATGGGAGAACAGGGTGGATAGGGGGGTTGCTGGGGGAGCTGTGTCAACAAGGGGGGATAATGTACGAGTATGGAGCGGGGAGATTACAGGACAGGGGAGCGTTGATCCGAGACATAGCGAGGACAAGGCCTACACATGTGTTCAACGCGGCTGGGATCACGGGCAGGCCAAATGTGGATTGGTGTGAGTCGCATAAAGCTGAAACCATAAGGACAAATGTGGTGGGAACTCTAACCTTGGCAGATGTTTGTAGAGAACAGGGGCTGTTGATGATGAACTTTGCCACTGGCTGCATATTTGAGTATGATGAGAAGCACCCACAGGGATCTGGGATTGGATTCAAGGAGGAAGATAAGCCTAATTTTATTGGCTCATTTTACTCCAACACCAAAGCCATGGTAATCATCTCATCTCATCTTCCTGAACCTGTCTTTAGAGCTGTCGGAACGGACAGGCAGGATGGGCCCGCCAAAACCCAACATATGGCAAGACGAGCTAAAAAATCCAAAGCTCACCATATGGCGAGATGAGCTAAAAAGTCCATTTTGACAGCTCTACCTGTATTGTAGCTTTGTTACACAACAACACAAGAAGAAGAAATTAAGTAATGAAATTCACAATTTATGCAGGTGGAGGAATTACTGAGAGAATATGACAATGTGTGCACTCTCAGAGTTCGGATGCCCATCTCATCTGATCTTACCAATCCCAGAAACTTTATAACAAAGATCTCGCGATACAACAAGGTGGTCAACATCCCCAACAGCATGACTGTGCTGGACGAGCTGCTGCCAATTTCCATTGAGATGGCCAAACGAAACTGCAGAGGTATATGGAACTTCACCAACCCAGGAGTCATAAGCCACAACGAGATTCTCGAGTTGTATCGGGAGTATATAGACCCCGGGTTCAAGTGGCAGAATTTCAGTTTAGAAGAACAAGCTAAGGTGATCGTTGCTCCCAGAAGTAACAACGAGTTGGACATGACAAAGCTCAAGAAAGAGTTCCCTCAACTATTGTCGATTAAGGATTCCGTCATCAAGTATGTCTTCCAACCCAACAAGAAAACATGAATAGAGATTCTAATGCTTTAACATATTTTGCAGCTAGAAGCAATACATCAACACAATCCATATGTAACTCAAACAGAAGTGTTCTTGTACTTTGACTCAATTCCTTTTTTTTTCTTTTTTCTTTTTAGAATACAAATATGTAGATTGGTTTCTTACCCTGGTTTCTTGTATATGTAATTCTCATGTACTTGAACTCTATAAAACATAGTAAAAGTTATTCTCAGTACTAGGCAGTAACAAGGCTGTTGAAAGTAACTTTTGTCAAAGTCCACAAGTACATTAAGACTGAAACAAAGAACACAAAGGAACTAAGATTGAACCAATCAATTCCGCAGTGATTTTTCACAAGCAAAACAATTAATAGTACATAATGCAAGAATTGATTATTGAAATAGACTATTGCCCTGAGACTCATGGCTTTAGTACAATTGACATATTAAGGCATTTGTAAGCTTGTATACAGCTAGAGGCACAAAGAACAAATAAATCTAGAGGTTCTAGCACTGTTTTTTTTGGGCGAGCTGTGTTACTGCTAAAGCTCTAGATGCAACACCGACCTAATAACTGTGATGGACAAGCAGACTGCAATACAGGTATCCACTGCTTAACTTGTGGCAGAATGACTGACCACACTCTTGAGGGAAAATGGAATAAATAGCATTAACCGGAAACGTTTTCTTCAAATCTTACCTTTAAGGGCCCAGGTAATAATTAATGTGTTGTTTTGCCAGGTTATCTTCAAGAGTAACGTGCTCCCTGAAAATTTCGTGCATATTAATTCCCCCCATAAGCCATGCAACCAAAGTTCCATGTCAAAACCATCAAGAACAAGTGCTTTTCTTTCCTTCAATTGAAGCTGGCCCAAGTGATCCACAATAGATCCTACAAGAACTTACTATATACAAAGTAACCAATGACCATCTACAACACAGAGGTGTAGGACTTCAAGGTTCCTTTTTCATTTTAACCATGGCCTTACCAATAATCCTCAAACATTTATTTCATGTTAGGAGAACTCGGAAGCTGATCTGTAACGCTATTGTTGAATTTTCCACTAGGCTGCCGGACTTTAAAACTGCCATGTCTCACTGGCCTGGGATGAAATAGAGAGTTGAGCATTTTCTCAAGAGTCTGAACTGTGTATTTTGCATATTTGCTGGCACTTGCATCTTGTTCAACTAATGGCCCGTAGTTCTGCATGTAGCTCCGATATACAGGAACTATTGCCTGAATTATCAGTTGGCATGTCTTTTCTCGTAGGTCTTTGTCAAGCATGACCCAGTTGGACTGTTTCTTATACATGTCATCAAAAGCCTCATTGAAAGCTTTCAGTCTTTTCTTGACAAGATCACGAGCAGTAGCACGCCCACCTGAGAACAAAATAAGACCTTCCCGGCTTAACAAAGCAGGAAGCTTGGACCAGCTCTCTTTCAAGAAGAATGCAGAATAGTAATCCTTGTACTGTTCGTGCTCTCGTAACCAAGAATCTCCCAGAAGGGTCCCGAGCTTGGTTCCTTTCAAATGTTTGTACAAATGCCAATGATTGTTCATCAAGAAAACATATGACAACACACTGTCTTGATAGCCCTTTGACCATGTTTCTAAATTCAGTTCAACTGCTTTCATAATATTCAGTAACTCATCAATGAGAAGCCGCTCTTGAAATTTTTCGTGCTTCCAACTTCTTTCAATGACCAGAACTTGGGTGAGGATTTGCTTATAATCATCCCCTAACAACTTATTGCAATACTCAGTGATAAAGATAACCAGTTTTGGAACACTGCCATCTGAAGGAGGTGGTGTTTGCCTCTGCAATTCAACTTGAAGCAAAAGTTCCCAAAAGATTTCACAGGCCCCTTCAATCACCCTTTTGATGAGATCTCTTGTGAGATTTTGGATATCAGCACAAGCTGTCCCACCAAAAAGCCTATTAAAATCCAATCTTAGCTTGTTTAATGATGAGAAGATATCCAACAACTTTAATAACTTGATTGGATCCTTCTTACTCTCGGTAACGGTCTTTCCAAATTGAAGGAATGCAAGAATCCCTGCCTGTGCGGCTATCTTAGCAAAGCAACTCATCCACACATCCAATCCTAACCTCTCAAACACATCATTACATAGTTTATATTCAGCCTCGAAAAGATGCTTAACTGCAAACTCTAAATGCCTACCCCACTGAGCTATGTGGCCTTCTATGCTCAGCACATCATTGAACTCAGAAACAGAAATCTCAAGGTAATCCAGGTTAAGTGCCTGCAAACTTGCCCGGACATTTGAACTGCGAACCTCAACATAGATGGAAATGCAGTTCTCTAGCCTATTGTTGGCAATCAATCGGCCAAGAATTGCCTGTAGTCTCTGTATTACAAAAACTGGGAGAGGAGAAGGAGCTATGCAGGCCTGCTCCCCTGGTAAGGGAGGATCTGACATTGGCAATGGAACACTATTTTCTGTCAAGAGGCGACGGAACTCATTCTCTAATCTGTCAAGAGCAATCACAAGAAGCCCTCCATCAAGGCGAGCTTTTTCGTCCCCGCTTTGCAATTTGCGCAGACCACTGAGTTCCTCTTTCAAATTGGAAATAAACCTGCCATCCGCAACTCGGTGGTCCTCAAGGTACTCCACGATGTCAGCCAACCACTGAATGGCCATCTCACAATTCTCTCCCAAGAACCTCAAAGCCTCTTCAAGCCTCTTCAGCACCCCCAGGTAGCCCACGAGATCCGATTGGGGATCAGATAAAGACTTCTCAAGCCCATGAATAGCATCAAACACCTTGAGCACAGCAGTGGCAGGAACCACTGCACGGTTAATATGACCCGCAACAGCCGAAAGAGCATCCTTCTGAGCCCTAATCGGTCGAACTGCCGCCTCCAGAGACGGCAGCCGCTGACTAATCTCAGCAAATCTAGGCCCAGCTTTCTGAAGCGACAAACCTAGTGCCTTTGATTTCTCCAAATTACTCCGCAGAGATTTCCTAGCAGATATCAAATTCTCAATCCCTTGCTCCATCCCTCAATTGATCCAAACCCCTCAAATCACAATCAAAATCATTTCATCGCTTTATTTGCCCTAGCAAAAAAATAAAAATAAAAATAAAAATCAGTCCAAATTCTGAGAAAAACGAACTCGCGTATCCGTCCGTTCACCAAACCCTCACCAACCAACCCCTCTTCACACCGAGGAAGCAAACCGTATAGTACAGCTCCAACTAAACAGCAATCAATCAACAACACAGTAATACAATATAGTTGGAGGTAGTTGCAGAGAAATGGTAATAGAAAAAGGTGGAGAAACTTACAAAGAAATACTCCGTACAACGTAGTAGTTCGTAGTAGATTCCAGCACACGAAGAATATATTTTGATGGCCAGATCGAATCCAGCTAGAGTTGAAGAAAAAGTGATTCAGTGAAGATATAGAAAAACCCTAAAAGCTCGAATTTTGGTAACCGGAAAAGGCAGGGCTTTTGTAGCAGCAGCAAATAGCAAACTCTCTCCCCCTTCGTGGTGGTCTCTCTTTCTCTTTCACACTTTTATTTTTGACAGTGTGAATCCTGTGAGCCGATTCTGTCTTTTCTTTACTGATTTCTCTTTTCTCAATAAACAATTCAGTCTTGCCTGCCAGCCCACTCACCCAGTAATAACGTTAGTGTAACATGATTGTACTATGCGTTTCATTAATTGTACTTCTTCCCCTTCATTATTTCACGCCTACTTGGCTACTTAATCTCTTCTTTTTTTTTTTTTTTTTAACAACTACTTGGCTACTTAGAGGTTAAGACATCATTAATAGTTTGAATTTTTTTAGGAGTTTTTACAAGTATTAGTAGGAAAGAGAAAATTAAAGAGATGGAAAAAGACAATAATAAACAACTTTAATTTCAAAGTAGTAGATCGAACGGTCTTATATTGTATACTGAAAATGTTCATGAGGACGATGTACACTTTTTTCATGAAGTCAATAACGAAGATTTACGCGTCTAAGTTGGTGTGTGCAGTGCACGCTCGCTTGGGCACAAGAGTTGCGCCTCACGCATTGTGAGGTGCATCTCCCTGTCCACACAGTGAGACCCACTAACCTATAAAAACTTGGGTCCTTGCAAGAGCAACTCATACCTTCTCTTTCTTCTATGTGGCAAAAGTGTCTTAATGGGGATGACTAGTTATTACAGGTGCAATTTGAGAGGTCAATCTTAGTTTGAACTTGATAATAAAATTGAAAATTTTTATTGAAATATTTCAATAAAAAACAGTCTGATAAGTCTAGTGATTCGAACATATTAGCTCGATAGCTCGAGTTTTTTATTATAAAAGTAATATGAAACATAATATGGAATTCATATATAAGCTCTTCTTTAATATTTTTTTAAATAAAATTTTAATATATATATATTATAACAATAAATATTTAAAATGATAACTTTTTTTAATACTATTCTAAACTTTCAATTTTAAATTAACGGTAGTCTTTTATGTAATTGCCGAACAGGTCGATAATGAGCAACATGTGTAATAGTCATACCACCACCGACTTGTACTTCTATGCAGTGGCCACATTGAATTATTATTTTTGTCATATAACTTAGCTTCTACATAGAAAGTTGCCTAATAATCATGTTAGCTTCATGTAAATCCCATGCATTTACACGTCGCTATAGCTCTATGTCATCCCAATTTCCCATCATATCTATTATCTATCTCAGTGGGCTGGGCATTTTATTCACATAATTCATCATTACAATGCAAGTATGTAACCTTGTATATATAATGTATCTAAAATTATTTATAACATTTTTAAAATTTGAGCATGCTTAGATCGCGAGGCTGGTGGTGCATGCTTAAAAGGTCTTTGAGCAAACAAAGTACTTTCGTTCAAGTTGACAAGAAGCGTTCATCCAAGCATAGCGCCCCGAGTGGCTTTGATTGGACCGGACGTTTACTCTCTTTCACTGACGACTTCTCGCAGCTCAGAGAGTGGGGGACTGATGATGGATATATTAGAAGCGGCCCAATAATAGAGACACCCGGGGTTCGAAAGTGCATAACTCGAGGCCCATCATGATGGGCCTTGACTTAGTTTTGCGGGCCCATTACATGGGCCTCGACTTAGTCTCATGGCCCACCACATGGTCTTGTGGCCCTCCACGAATTTAGCCTATTTCAGTTGGGATTTTCTTGTATAAAAGGCCATGGTCTTAACATTACAAGACATCTTCATCATACTTTGTCCAAGCAATTCCTGTAATAGCATTATACTTCTTTTGTAATAGCTTTTGCAGCTATGAATCAATACAACATCTGGTCTCCGAGACCTTCATCACATATTTTTCCTATAGCTTTGCTTATTCTATTATTCATTTATACTTTCCATAATTCATTGGGTTTATTAATTCGGGATACCCCGGGTAATTAAATCCATCAAATAATAATAATAATAACAACAACAACAAGTATCATAAGTGAAAATGTCATTATAGGATGTGAAAAGATGCATTAGCACATAGAAGGAAGTTTTTATGGTATGCTAGAATTCATTCATCTGAATTTCTAATGATAAGGCAGTAGTTCATCAATATAGTCACCAGCACACAACTCAATTGATTTTTAGACATATATTGTGGACAAAGACACATGATTGAGTCCTAGTAGTCACAGTGTGAAAGTTTTACTCCTCAACCATTGGCAAATTAATTATATTGTGAATTATGGATAAATATTTATTTTTAGTATTAGTATATTGAATGTTCATTTTAAGATAGTATATCTAAATGAACTTTCAATACACAATAAAAGAACCTTCAAAAATGAACATTCAATACAAAAAAAAATAAATTTTATGTCAATGGTCTACTTTACAAAGTGTAAACTTTATGTCAATAGTCTACCTTGCAAAGTAGACCATGGTCCATAGTATAATGATTGTCAACTATTCTATGGGGTCAAGGTGTCAGTGGTCCACCTTACAAAGTGGACCATGGCCGATAATATAATAATTATCCACTATTCTGTGGGGCCGGTGTTTGTGAGTCCAAGAACGAGAGAATTTCGCTTTTTTATGGACGGGATAATATTGGGGTTCTCAATAAGGTAAGTTGTGATTGAAAGTTTCTTACTTTTTGATCTGATTCCTAGTATTTGAACAGTATTTCCATATTTGGAGTATATAACAAAAAATTTTGTTACATTAATAAGATTTGATAGAAGAGTGTGAATGATTACACTAATGGAACTTACAAATTTAGCATCACTATTTTCTCTTTCCTTGTGTGTATATATACTCTGAATAAATCCACTCTGGAGCAAAGGAGATATGTATATACAGATATCCTATATTAAATTCGTTGTATATATATAACACCCAAAACAATAGCAGAAGAGAAGCTGAACCATGGCAGTCAAGCCTTCCCTTTCAAGTCCCAAGATTTTCACCTTTGCTCTCATATCTGTTTGTCTAACTCTCATTTTTGTGACAACCATCAAATTCCTAGAAGGAACCTATGAAAAACACCCAAAATGGATCCTCCCTATACCAGTCCAAAAGCCTAGTTGGTACCAAGTATTGGAAACCAAAATAGATGTTACAAGAATGAAGATTGGTCTAGTGAATGTTTATAGTGTGGAGAAGGAGATTAAGGGTTTACGGGAAAAAGCGGAGGTGATTAATGTGAAGTTTGGTCGTGTGAATGGGAGTGTTCGGTGGACAGACATATTCCCGGAATGGATAAACGAAGAACGACCTCAAAAGTGCCCGGAAATACCAATGCCGAGGTTTGAGGACTACAAGGATGTGAATGTTGTTGTGGCTAGGGTTCCATGCAGGGGTTCAACAGATGTGTTTAGGTTACAAGTGAACTTAGTGGTTGCTAATCTTGTGGTGAGAAATGGATGGGGAAATGGGAGAAGTTATAAGGAAATGCATGTTGTTTTCATTGGCTCTTGTGAGCCAATGTTGGAGATTTTCAGGTGTGAGGATATGTTATGGCATGAAAGACATGATGCATGGGTATATAAGCCTGACTTGAGAAAGCTGAGGCAGAAAGTGGCCATGCCAGTAGGAACTTGCCAACTTGCTCATCCATTTGATGAACCAAGTGAGCTTTACTTCTTTCTTTAATTGCTATGTTAAATTGAAATGTGCTTTAACTATTAGGAAAGTAAGCATCTGTGTGGATACAAAATGGAGGGTAAGAACTTGACAACTAGATATTCACCTATTAGGAATACAAAATGAATACTTAAGCCATAATAATAACCTGGGGTGTGGTTGAGTAGAAAGGGACTCAACCATCCTTAACCAAAGGTCAAAGGTTCAATCCTTGGCTTTGGGTATGAAGCAGTCTTAAATTTCCAAGACAACTGTCCCACCGAATAGAGGTGTCTACAATTCAGCGAAGCACTCTGGGCTACACACAAAAAAAAAAAAAAAAAAAAAAAAAAAAAAAAAAAGGAGCCATAATAATTAAGCACCAACTATTGATAAAAGAAAATGGTTTAATTGGAGCAACCTCAGCCAAGTTGGTCAGGCAATTGGCTGGATAATTTATCTACTGCACACTGTAGTGGTTGCGGGTTTCCCTCATCATTAAAAAAAAAAAAAAAAATTAAAAGGTTTAATTGTTTAGCTAGAGCTTCCCATAGGGTGCTAATTTCAGGATATGATATTCCAGATCTAAATTAAAATGTAGTCTACTGGGATACCATTAATATAGGGTATATATAAGAAATTTTGTTGAAGTGAGATGATCTATCAAAAGTAATATAAAACTAAAAATGTCAACAAAAGCAGGATTTTAGTGATGACAGGATCCAACCACTGACTCTAGAATTCTGTAACAAAATATGTAGTAGAAGCAGGACAAGGTTAAATGCCAAGCACAACTTGCATTAAGGGTGCAGAACTAGATGAAGTGAAAAATCTACTGGCATGGCAGGGGTGAAACTGCCCAAGTGCCCAATTAGCATATGTATATTGTGTTACAATAAACTTTATTTACTTTTTACTGAAGTCCTCTTTATGATCCTAAAAAGGGATAATAGTAGTTTGTTAGTAATTCCCCTTATCCCACAAGCAAAACAACACCCAGAGGGATTAAATGGCATAAGAATTTTAACAACAAATGACCCTTAGCTTCTTCAGATAATACCTCATCTTAATGTATATCTTGTGTAAATCAGGTCAAGAATTACAGGGAAGAGCCTCTAACAAGACCCTACGCCAGCCAAGAGAGGCTTATGTAACTATCATCCATTCATCAGAAGCCTACGTCTGTGGTGCAATAGCTTTGGCTCAAAGCATCAAGCAATTCACATCGACAAAAGACCTAATCCTCCTAATTGACGAAACCATCTCTCAAAAATCCCTCACTGGTCTCAGAGCAGCGGGATGGAAAACTAAGAAAATAAAGAGGATTCGAAGTCCACATGCAGAGAAAAATGCATACAATGAATGGAACTACAGCAAACTTCGGATATGGCAACTTGTGGAGTACGATAAACTTATCTTCATAGACTCAGATTTCATTCTCCTGAGAAATTTGGACAAGTTTTTCACATACCCACAATTATCAGCAGTTGGGAATAGCAGGCATGTATTCAACTCCGGTCTAATGCTAGTAGAACCCTCAGAATGTACCTTCAAAACCCTAATGCAGAAAACAAAGACCACTGGCTCATACAATGGGGGTGATCAAGGGTTCTTGAATGAAGTTTTCTCGTGGTGGCACCGGTGGCCAGCTGGCTTAAATTTTCTAAAGGATTACCTAGTAGTTCCGGATGATAAACGTGAAGTACCAAAGAATGCGTACACTGTGCATTTTCTAGGGATGAAACCATGGAAGTGTTATCGAGATTATGATTGTAACTGGGATAGCTTGGAAAACCAACGTTTTGCAAGTGACATGGCTCACACAATGTGGTGGAAAGTTTATGAGAAAATGACTGAGAATTTACAGCATTATTGTGCTCTTGATCCACAGGTGGAAACCGAGATAAGAATGTGGAGGGAGAATGCTAAAAATGCCAGTTTTGCTGATGGACACTGGAAAATTCCAGTGAAAGATCCAAGAAGAAGTTCCCTTACATGATTCTTTTCCTTCTACATTTTCAAGTAGGATTCCTCTAGTGGATAGTTAACTACATACAGTAATTTTCTATTTTACAGTAATTTTATTTTGGATAAAAAGTAGAAATTTGTGTTTGGACCTGAAGCTTTTATAACAAGTGTCTACCAGAAATGGCAAAGCAGTACAGTAACCATAACACAATTCATGCATTCATAGGCTCAATGTGTGTTCATCTTTTTGGACACTTTAGAGGTCTCTAAAATACAAACACACACAGAGTTAAAATACAGAAAGGTTCATACCGTCAAGTGTCATGCTTTCATCAACAAGAGTTCCTGAAATCCTTGAGAAACAGCCAGGCAGGATGTACATACTGGTGCAGCTGTATATATCTGAAACAGCTCAAACTGTAAGAACATGTGTTTATTCACTAAATAATAAACCACATCAAAGAAGTTGCTTACCTTATTGAAGTTATCCGATATCCTAACACTACTGAACTCTTCCTCCACTTGTCAGAAAATCAGCTTTTAATCACTTCACACAACTTCATTATTGTAAACACCTCATATCTGTCTAGCTCCATATAACCAGTATTTAAAATGTAAAGTTCAGACCAGCCAAGTAGTGGAGGTGTATAGAGCCAGCGCCTGGCTGCTAAACATCAAGTGAAGAGCTTTGTCCTTTTAGAGCAACATGGTGGGCTACAAAAAAAATCTCTTACATATTTGTAGAAATTAAGAACTAAGAAAGGATTCAGACACTTCATGCAATCATGCCAAATCTGATTTGCTACATTTCCGAGGAATTGTTTGTGTGATAAACTGGACATAAAAATCAAGTAATCAACCAATGAATCTTACATGTACAAACTACTCAATTGAGTATTTGATCCCTTTGATAGGAGCACTTGAGCCAGCAAAAGAGAAATCTGCAGCAGAGAGGTTTGGCATTTTCTCTACTTATGGAGTGAGCTATTACATTCTGTAGAAGTTTTTAAAGTTTATGTTGGCCAAGTTCCACATTTCTTTTCCATTACAATTATATCCATTGAGAAAAGTAAAGATCTTGAGAGACAAACAGGCTTTCAATACAAAAACTCATTTCATTCTTTGTAGCTTTATTGCCACAATTTAGTAATTGCTCCTTCAGAGAACCAACTCCCTGCAATTAAAGAACTCAAATAGATAACTGACCAAAAACAAATAAATTCCATACTGCAGGCAAAGCAACTGAAGTTCGGGCATTCAAGAGTTTAAGGTTTCTTTTCACCAGGCTTGTGAATAGTGCAAGGTCTTACAAATCCTTTACATTTCCTACTCATCGTGATCTATATAGCACAATTTTCTCTTATCTGGAACATATCCTTCATCTCCAATGTGTCTATATAACTCCAACAAGGTACCATAAATAGTATCACATTGTGGATGCATCTGATCAGCAACTACAAAGTTATGAACCTTCTTTTCTATTTCAATCCAACTTATCCCAGTCTCTTTTGCTATCCCTGACTCTTTCATTTTCTTGATAATTATTGCTCTCTCTTTCCATTGCCTTTTGAAAGAATGTATATTAGCCAGTAGGACATATGGAATTGGGCTATCAGGTGAAGCCAAAAGCCACTGTTCAGCTGCATATTTTCCCATATCAGTATCTCCATGAATACTACAAGCACCAAGTAGTGCCTGCCAAACTAGTACATCAGGCTTTGTTGGTAGCCCCTCAATAAAGCATTTTGCTTCATTTAGAAGCCCTGATCTTCCAAGCATGTCAACAACAGAAGCATAGTGTTCCATCCTGGGAATCATTCCATAAACTGTCTGCATGGATTCAAAGAACTGCATTCCTTTCTCCACCAAGCCTACATGACTACAAGCATGAAGCAAAGAGAGAAAGGTAACATCTGTTGGCTCAACGCCATTTGATCTCATTTCTTCATATAACTCAAGTGCTCTAAAACCATTACCATGCCGGGCAAAAGCTGCAATCAACGAGTTCCATGAAACTGGATTCCTTTGAGGCATCTGGTCAAAGACTTCGACAGATTCCTGCAATTCACCGCACTTGGAGTACATGTTAATTAGCCCATTGCTAACGAAGGGATTGGGAAGGAACCCTTTCTTGATAATTAGTGAGTGAACTTGTTTTCCAAGCCCTAACAGTGTATCACTACCGAAAACCCCAAGAATGGCTGACACCACATTTGGGTCAATGTCAATTCCTGATTTGATGATTTTGATGAAAATTTGCAAAGCCTCTTCTTCAAATCCATTTTGGGAAAAACCTACAAGGATGACGGTCAATGAAACTGTGTCAAGCACCTCAGCAGACTCAAAGATTTGCCAAGCATCCTCTATACTGCCACACTTCGAATACATATCCATAAGTGCACTCTCCATACACAAATTTGATTGAAATCCCAATTTCCAAACAATAGCATGAATCTGACAACCCTTTTTGAGTGCCTGCATGCCACTACATGCCAATATTGCGCTCAAATAAGTTAAATGATTAGGGGCATCAGATCCACACCGAAACTTATCAAACAATTTCAAGCTTTCCTCATAAAAATCATTTTGAGCAAGCCCAGATATAATAGCTGTCCAAGTGATAACATTCCTCTGAACCATCTCATCAAAAACCCGCCTCCCTGAATCTGGACTCCCGCATCTAAAATATGAAGTAACCAAAGCATTCCCCACGGAAACCTCTCTCTCATAGCCACTCAGAAACACCAATCCATGCATCATTTTATTGACCATAAGAAACTGAGCCCTATCACATGCCGAAAAAATGGTAGTCAAACTAGCATGATCAAACCAGCCAAACCCCAAACTCAGCAATTCTTTAAAATACCCAAGTCCCATTTCAAACTCCCCATTGTTTATGAACCCTGAAATTATTGAGTTCCAGGAAACAGTATCTCTTGCAGGCATATCCTCAAACACCTTAACTGCGTCAAGCAATTCACCGCATCTCGCATACATTGTGAGGAGAGAGTTGATAACTCGAATGGCGGTTTGATTCTGGGAGTCAAAGGGTCCGGGATTCTTGATAGTGAAGGCATGAATGCAACTTCCCAAACGAAGATTGCCTTCTCTCCCACAAGAGGAGATGAGGAGGCTTATTCCTATTGCATTGTCGACACAATGAGGCTTCGCTTGGGATGATGAAGAAAGTGGATTCCCGGAGGCAAATGCTCTTACGGAGAAGACGAGATGGGCAAGAGGTGGATTCAGTTTCCGGGAGAGCCATCTGCTGGTGGTGGTGTTCATCCATGAAAGAGCGGTGGGAACACTCCCGCCGAAATCAAATTTAGCGCCCAAATAATTTATATAAATCTTTCCCTGATCTCAAATGACGTTATTGTATAACCAAAGTACCAAACTACCAAACCACTGGCCAATAAGTCATGTGGCAAAGCAAATTCATTCCAGTACAAAATCTCAGTTAATCACCGATCATTATTGCATTTACCATACTCCGCAGAGGCGCAGAGTTGCGAGAACTATAAATAACAAATACATTTTTAATATATTTAAAATATATTATTTGTGTATATAGGTATACTATTTGAATATTAAAATTACATTATTTTATATACATTATCTTTTTTTTATATACATTATCAAATAATGTACCTTCAATACAAAAAAAATATACTTTATATTCGTGATACACGGTTATATATTTTGTAAAAGTTGAATTAAATGAGTGTTGGTAACAATAAAATTGATTAAAAACTAATTTTTATCCCACGAGTATTAGCAAAATAACATTTTTAGTCCACATGTTTAATTTCTACCAATTTTCATCAACGACTATTGTTTTACTACTAATTTTCATCCATGACTATTGTTTTAGTGCCAAAATTCACAACGTCGGTCACTTATTCATTTACACACATGCCGTGATTTAAAAAGTTTAAGGGTATTTTCATCATTTTCACCTTAAGATCCCAAATTGAGTATGAATAGTGTGATTTAAGTCATAAAATCAACCCAATTCGCAATTCTCTTTCTCATCGTACCTTAATTCGAATAAAATAGTTGTGAATTGAGATTTGAGACTGATCTTATCGCTCAAATTGGGATCTTAATAATTTGTTGCCTGTTTGTAATGTTGTTTTGGGATTTATGGGGAAGCATAAATGATAAAGTATGTAATGATGTCTCTTTTGTCTCGAATACTATGAAGTGGAAAGTGTTAGATGCTGGTAGGCTGAAGTTGAATACGAATGTCTCCTTTAATCCATATAATAATGCCATGGGGTTAGGATGGATGTTGCGAGACAACAAGGGCAGTTTCTTGTTGATCAAGGGTATGCACATAATGGGTAATTTCACAGTCAAAGAGGCCAAAGTTGTTTGTATTTGCGAAACCCTTAGTTGGTTGAAAGAATCATGTTTGGGGGATGTTGATGTCGAGACAGATTGTCAGTTGGTTTACTACGCATTATGTTCAGAGTCTTTTAATTATGTTTTTTGTTTTATTATTGACGAGGTTAAGGAATCGACATCCATGATAAGTCGTGTTGAGTTTCGTTTTGTTAAGCGATCTATGAATTATACTGCCCACATTATTTTTGATAAGACGTTTTTGTGTCAGGCTGGGAGAGTGACTTGACATTCCGCCTACTTATCTTGTTATTGTCTTATTTAATGTATTAAGTTTTTTTTTTTTCGGAATAACATATTAAATTGTATTTTAAAAAAATGCACTAAAAGCGCGCTGTCCTCTGTGAGGCTGTGTTAAGTGTTAACTGTTTTCCCAACACACAAAAAGATAATGAGAATCTGAAAGGGGAAATATAAGGCTGCCCATCAGAAATGGCCACAACACCTTAAACTAACTAAGCTCTGAATTTGTATCATTAATATCCCTGTGGAGATGTACTCTCACTCTCTCCCATCTTCCTTCTTCCACTCCACAAAGCATTGCGCTCTCATCACCAACTCACTGCCCACCGCACCTTTCTCAACAGTCTCGCCGTCACTCCACACTGGCTGCAGCAGCACGCCGAAGATTTTCAGTTCTGGATCTCCGGCGAGGGAGGAACAGCGGCGGCCGGTTGTGGTGGGGAGGAGAGAAGCGATTGGGGTGTTAGGATTGTGTTTGGGAGCTGTTGGATTGCGGCAATCCGCGGCCGCTGAAGAAACAACGTCGTCGGCGTGTGAGTTCACGGCCGCGCCTTCCGGGCTTGCCTATTGCGATAAGGTTTTGGGGTTTGGTCCTCAGGCTGAAAAAGGCCAGCTCATTAAGGTTAGCTATAGCTAATACTCATCTTCTGTAATGTAATTAGGGATTGTGATGATTTATTGTTGAGATTATGGCAATGGCATAACATAAAGAAGTAAAAGAGATATGAGTTAATACCATCTAAGTACTGCAGTATATTGATTTTGACATGTTTAGTCCTAAACTTTTAAATTGACCTCATGATCCATCGGCTTTCAAATTATTACCATATGTGATCCAAATTAATCACCATGGTCCTTCAACTATTAAATTTTAACCAGTCATGGTCCTTCTCGGAGTACCAGTTCTGGTTAAATTTTGAAAGTTAAAGAGCCCTGAGTGGTTAATTTGGACCACTGGCTGTAACAACTTGAAAAGTGAAAACCAAAGGACCACTGATGATTAATTTAAAAGTTTAGGACTAAATGTGCCAAAACCATCCCGACCTTAGATGGTATTAACTCTAATCAACCATATTTAAATTTGTGCCGTGGACTTGGGCACATTACCATTTTGTCTTCTTTGTTTTTTACCATTATTATTGTTAATCTCAACATTTTTGTTGTTATTAATGGATGAAGAATTTGGATTACACATCAGGCACACTATACAGGTAAGTTGGAGAATGGGAAGGTCTTTGACAGCAGCTACAACCGGGGGAAGCCTCTAACATTTCGCGTTGGTGTTGGTGAGGTATATTGTTACTTCACACTCAACTTGTTGCTCTTTAATTTGTTAATGATGTGGTGAATTTAAGTGTTTGTGAATCAGTAATCAGAGCTAGCTGTTGGTCGAGTTGAATGTGCCCTAACAGGCTATCAGTATAGTACTAGTTAGAACTACAATGCATTAAAATGTCTTTGCACGATTCACGATTGGAATCATCTTAGGAGAGGTAATTGCTCATAGACCGGCATGAGTCCTCTTAGGAAAGAATTTTGAGTCCTTAGTTGTGATAATTGTTTCCTGTGGAGTGTGGACTTGACCACCTCCCACCTTCATAAGTAGTTTCCTTTATTTAGGTATATCCTGTCTTGTTTGGATCAGGATGTATATCATGCCCGTCCTCGAATCCTAGTCGTACCAGAACTATGGGCTGTGTATGTTACAGTAACAGTTGGACAATGGCTGCCCTGACTTTGCCAGTTATTTGGAATTCAATATCTACACATCTTTTAATTCACATGTGGGCCCTAGTTAGGAGTAGGCGAGTACATGCCAGATTATTCCCATAATTTGTACCATAAATTACCGAGTGAATTATATTGCACGATTTTAATTGTGTCAAGGATTTACTTATTAATGCTGAAAGTATCCAGATGTTTGTTTGGTTATGGCCATTGTGGTTGATAGGGATTGGATAGTTGAGGATCAAACTGGCAGTGAGTAGGATCCGTGATATTTATCTTCTAAAGCAGTTGTATTCTTATATTTTCTAGAAGACTAGAACATAAGACTATTACCCTTAGAGCAATGAACAAATACACTGGTATGAGCTAACAGATTTTTAGAAATCAGTTAAGGAATATGGAGTTTGCTTTCTATCCACACTACACTTAACAGCATTTTGGTTAATTATTGGGCTTCAGGGATTGGACTAACAATGCCCTTAAATCCTATGATCAGTTTACACATTTGGATTAGGCAATGGTCCCCCACTGCGACATCCAATTCCAAAACTTTGGACTAAAAACAAAGAGGGAGTGGGGAGGTGGTTCAGGTGGGATTAAATAATACCAAACTTTTGATTAATCCACTTGCAAATATGGAATCATACAAACCCTTATTTTGTGCACTAAATTAGTTCTTTATTGCTTAAGTGAGGGTTTTGGCTATGAATTTATGAAAGAGTTTATTCCATCAAAGGTCCTTTGTCTTTGGTTGTGTTGAAATTGAGGGATTGAAAGGCTTGGTGGGTGGAGAATAACAACCACCCGCTAGTTAGGCGAAAACAACATATGTGAGAAAACCAAAGAAGAAGAGAATAGGAAGAATACATTATAATAATAAAAGATAACAATAGATTGTATCTCCCTGTGTACTCTATACTTCTATGTATTAAACTATATAAGGATCCTATATTCTATGGAATTGAAATACCAAGGGGGGACATGGGATTGTAATTCCATGAAAATGAGGGAATTTCAATTCCCTCCAACCAAACGAAGGAATTTGCTTGCCTTCTGAATTAGGTGGGAATGAAATTGTAATTCCCTCCAACCAAACGCCTGGCTATTATTTGTTTATGGTTAACTTGTGTGTCTCGTCTACTCTTGCATTCGAACTTATTGTAGCCATTGTAGCTGTTGGGCTACGGAGATCAGATGCATACTCTCTCTATTAGCCAGTTGTTGTAACATTCAGTGATGACTGCATTCCTTATTGGTATACCTTATGTGATAGGTCATTAAAGGCTGGGATCAGGGAATTCTAGGAGGTGATGGTATTCCTCCCATGTTAGCTGGTAAGGTGGAAACATCATATTCTTAACTTGTACTAAATGTAAGAGAAATAAAGCTAAACACACATTTCTATCTCAATAAAACGTTAGGAGGAAAACGTAAACTGAAGATTCCTCCCGAGCTTGGATATGGAATGCGAGGGGCTGGCTGTAGAGGAGGTAATGGATGAGATAGGATGTTTAAATTACATGCTTCTGCGTATACGATGAAGGATCTGTTCTGTGTTGTTTTCTAATCTCGTACTGCCTGGTTATATATGATGTAGGTTCATGCATTATTCCGCCTGATTCAGTTCTTCTGTTTGACGTTGAGTTCGTTGGCAAAGTTTGATACTTGAGAAGTTGGTCCAGAAACCCACAGATTCATTAGAAGATCAATCAGGTTGTCTGTGCCTATTATGGTTCTAAACCTTCAATCTTTCTGTACTCTGGCCAAAAACCTAAAAAGTTTATTAAAAGAACTTGTCACAATACATTTTTCTAAAGAAAATAGTCCATTATATATAACAATGATCAAAACATTTGTGAGGGGACAACTTTATTGTGATTCTGATTTTATACAAATTTTATAATTAGAAATCATAACAATAATAATACTCTAAAATAGTAGGTCTTACCAAATGAAGCCATTATTTCCTAGTGTTGGTTAGTGTTAAGTTTTATCTTTTTTATGGTATTTGTAATAGGAAAATGCTTCCACCCCTACAATTATCACTCCTTGTTGGATTGAAAAAGGGAAGTTATTTATTTTTGGATTAATGGTAAATTGGTTAACGAGTTAATAAGAAATTTACATATCCAATAAAAATATACATGTCGAGAATTGAACTGACTAATATAGAGTGATATTTATAAGGGTAATGGTCTTTAATATGGTTTTTGTGATAAATTTTTTATCTTCTGTCATGAACTTTTATACTTGTAACATTTTATTTTTGTCACTTTTGATGCATGACTTTTAATTTTGTTGTCACTTTTGTTTGATCATTAATTGGGTGAAAATTTGCTGAAAATAATTGACAGGTTAAAAGAAAAATTTGGCCTTTTGACAATTAAGAAGTCGAGGCATAGATGATAAGGTTTATAGTTTTTTGAAAAATTAGAGAATTATTTTTAATTTTTAAAATAGAAAAGTAAACATATTTTTTAATTTGTTATTTAATTGCGGGTTATAAGTGTTTTAAGTTCTCTTCTAATTTGAAATTTGTTTATAAATTTAAACAAATAAAAATTATATCAGATGTTGTTTGATGAATTTTTTACTTGATTAATGGTGGGATGGATAAAAGAAATTTAAAAATTGATAGCTAGGATAAAATCGGAGGTTATTACGGTCAGGAAAGCTCTAAAGTGGATTAAATTCTTGGGTTTTCGGTCTATTCTTGTTGAAATGCTCAACTTGTAATCAAAGGCTTGAATGCCCTCTCTTGTATATCCTCTTTTGATCTTATTCTCCAAGGACATTAGGTACCTGGTTAGAGATCTTATTGATATTAGCTTTATGTTCTCTAGTCTGATATTAGCTTTATGTTCTCTAGTCCACGTGACCACGTGTTGTTGGAGGATAATGACTCTTTCATCTCTCCTTTGTGTACTTGTTGTCAATTTGAATTAATAAAGGTTGTGTTTGTTTTAAAAAAATAGTAGGTAGGTATCAAAATGGACCAAAATAAAACAATAAATAAAATTTATTTAGTATAGAATTGATGAGATAAAAAAAATAGAACAAAAAGAAAATTCATTTCTCGACCAGTAAACATAGAAAGCAGTGTAAAATGGGAAGACAATAAATCTATATCTATATCTATATATATATATAATAACAGAAGTGCTTAGCAAGAGTTTTCGCCCCCAAAACTTAAGGACATTTTTGTAAAATCAATCTCATAATTATTTAATTAAAAATCATTGATTTTATTAACTAACTAACTATATATATAATTGCAATTTGTGCTAAAATAATAGATTATTAAGCCCATACAATTATACAATTTATTTCAATTCACAAATTATTACACACACACATAATAACAATAACAATAATAATAATAATAATAATAATAATAATAATAATAATAATAATAATAATAATAATAATAATAATAAAGACAAAAAATGGTAAATCTATAAAAATTAATCCAAAATTCCTATCTCAAAATTTATTCTCCTCCAATTAAATTTATTTCCTCAAATTTATACAATTATACAATTTATTTCAATTCACAAATTATTACACACACACACATATAACAATAATAATAATAATAATAATAATAATAATAATAATAATAATAATAATAATAATAATAATAATAATAATAATAATAAAGACAAAAAATGGTAAATCTATAAAAATTAATACAAAATTCCAATCTCAAAATTTATTCTCCTCCAATTAAATTTATTTCCTCAAATTTATTTTCAGAGATTGACAGTTTCTTTTTCTTTTGGCTAATTTTGGGGACAAACAACCATCCAAATTATCTAATCTTCCCTTAATTTTTTTTTGAAAATTAATCTTCCCTTAATTAATTTAGCTAATAGGGGACAGAATTATGTAGCACCTAAATAACCTCCATAATTCATGCATGTGAAGGAGTACCATTTATTTTCTTCTTCCATCTACAACTCTCTCTATCTCTCTCTTTATAACTATAAATACAAGAAGAAACACAGTCAACCATTACCACCAATTGTCATCTTTTTTTTTTTTTTGAAAGTAATTGTCATCTCTCTTAGTTATGCTATTTTCCTTCCCCTACATGCTCTCTTTCTCATCCATGATTCTTTATCTCTCGCCAGTTTGTCATCACCCATCACCATGTCTCCCTCCCCCTTCCCCTCCCCTCCCATCTATTCTCTCTTGCCTTAGATAATGATGGTAAGAATTCTGGATGATTAGGTGGTGATGATGAGATAGTGAGTGTTCTATGTTGTTGTAGTAATAGGACGGAAATATATAAATATTCAAGCCTATGCTAACTTTTTCTACACCATGTTTTTATATGAAATGATTTTTTATTTTTTTTTTACAGGTGAAGATGTGTAGTAATTCACGATGGATTTAAGAAATGATGGATTAAGTCTATCTAAGAATAGACTTTATAAATTTGCAGTATATTTATTATCTTAAAAATTATATGGTTGTATATTTATTTCAATTTACTGTATTAAGTTGTACTTGAATTATTTATTTTAGGTTGTAAATTAGCCTTAGCGTTTGAATTAGGTTGTAAATTAACCTTAGCTTTTGGATATAGGAGAAATAACTCAGTTTGATGATAACACCCATGAGTTAGATGTTTATGTAAGGGAAGAATTTTACCCTTAATTTTAAATATGAAAATTAGAGTGTCATAAGTTATTAATATATTCGGTTAAGATGATGATGATAACAACAACAACAACAACAATAACAATAATAATAATAATACTCCGTAATACGGAGTAATAATAATTCTAAATTCTAAATATAATAAGTTCTTAATAAAATTTTAATAATAAAAAGGAAACATAATAATAATAAAATAAACTTACCAGGAAAAATGGAAAAGGAAACAAAATTAACTTTCCATGAAACATAAACATAATAATAATAATAATAATAATAATAATAATAATAATAATAATAATAATATTATTATTATTATTAACAATAAAAAGAAAAATTCTATCAAAAATTACTAATTAATAACAATAAGAATATGAAATCTATACTATTATTAAAAAAAATATTCCTTTCGTACAACCACGCCTAAACACTTGTGCTCAAACAATAGAAAATGAAAAATAAAAAAAGAAATGGAATTCACTTATTACTACCAATAATAATCAGTAAAAAATTAGCACTAAAAATGAAAAAAAAAAATTCGTAATTAACGAATTAATACTAATAATGTTAGCCGTAAAAAAAAGAAACAATGGAAAAGAAAATGGAATTCAATTAGGAAACGAAATTTACTTAATAATAAAATACATACTTAGCTAACCTCATCCTAGAAACTGAATGCATTGCTAAATGATGTGGCAAGAGGGAGAAACTTTGTTCTTTTTTATTTTCAGCCTATGTGGATAGCAATGGGAGAGATAAATTGCTAACTTAGCAAGTGTAGAGAGAAGCAATGTGGTAGTTTTTTCTGTCAATCATTTCACATTTTCTTTTTCTTTTTTTTTTTTTGTAATTTTTATTATTTCTTTTAATATTATTTTATTATTATATTTATAATATAATATGAAAGTGGACCCATTTTGAAAGTGAAATGGATTTGCGGAGATGTAGAATAAATAGTGGAGAATTTACAAATTTGATGATGTGGAAGTATGACCCATTTTAAAAAGTGAGACATATTTGCAGGGATAAGGACAGTCTTATATTCATGCACTATATTAATCGTACAAAATTAAAATGCTAATTTTGTTAATTTTAAATTTGATTATTTTAATTATAAATCCATCAATATATATTATAATTACGGAAATTATATTGTAGAATTTGCCTACATACATATTAATAAATATTATTTGTATATACTACGTATTATACAATCATTAAGGAAATGTATCTAATTAGAATTTAAATTTACTAATACAAAACTTAAAATTTGCATCTTTTTTTTTAAATATATTTTTCTTATTTATTATTCATATTGTTGGAATTATAATATATATCAAAAACACTTAGGAATAAATCAAATTAATTTTGCAATTTTTTTCTATAAATTTATCTAAACGGGTGAGTTTGGTTCGCACATGGGAATCGGAATCCGAATGGGTATCAAACACTTGGTAATGGTAATGGGTTTTGGTGAAAGTATTTAGCATGTTTGGTA
This sequence comes from Ipomoea trifida, assembly GCA_003576665.1. Lineage (NCBI taxonomy): Eukaryota > Viridiplantae > Streptophyta > Magnoliopsida > Solanales > Convolvulaceae > Ipomoea > Ipomoea trifida. The sequence goes on along the minus strand of CP025653.1, from coordinate 583,107 downwards.
GTTGGGTAGAATGGAAATGATTATTAATAGTTGGGCAAGAAAGGAGGAAGTGAAATGAAACCCTTATTTAATAAGGGTATAGGTTTTGTCATTAATGGGGTATTCCAAACCAATAGTAGCATTCACAAAACCTATCCACCAAACAATAACAATCACTTTGATACCCATACTTTATACCTAAACCCCCCAAACCAAACACACCCTAAATGTGTGCATGATTAATTAGAGACTATATTAATTATACAAAATTTAAATTTAAATTTTATATGCTATGAAAATAGATACTTAACCAAACATATGGAATTACAATTACATTATTATATTGTACATTTTAAAATATTTATATTTTTAATTTTTTATTTAAATTCATAATAACATAATTTTATTCGTGCATCGCACGAGTAAAACACTAGTAGAAATAGAAAAGGAGAAACGCGTGCTCTGATTAGTCATTTATTTACCGGATGGAGCTCATACTCATACATATCATTTGATGACGTCAGACTAGGTGGGAACTGATGTCATTAGTGTAATTTCGTTAAACTCGGTGCCCATTTCCCAACCGCCCCTATCCACTTCCTTACGTTTTCCCTCCCTCTCTTTAGATGGCATTTTCACCGTCAAGTTAGAGAGAGAAAGAGAGAGTGAATTGGAGTTCTACTGTGCCTGGTCACAGTGTTACACACATACAATATAGATATAGAAAGAGAAAGGAAGAGCCGAGTGATAGAGAGAGAGAGTGGAAGAGAGAGAAAGTGGAAACAACCCCAACTATGAAGCATATTTTCAAGAAGAAGCCTCACCACCCCAATCGATCGAACGAGACTCCTCAATCTTCTTCCTCTTCTTCCTCTTCTTCCTCCTCCTCATCTTCTTCGACCGCGTTGACGTCATCATCGTCGCAGTCTTGTGCCTCCGATCATCGCACCTCTACACACTTGCAGTCGCCGCAGAGTCCTTCAACGCCGGCGGCGGCGGCTTCAACTGTTGCCGCGCCTGTTGCCGGTGGAGGAGCGCCGGCGGTCAATCGGCAGCAGGATTACTTTGCCTCAGAGGAGGATTACCAGATACAGCTTGCCTTAGCCCTCAGTGTCTCCTCGTCGCAGGCTGAGGAGTCTTTTCGGTGCGATGTTGACTCCGGCAAAGGTCAAATCCTCGGTGGAGGGAGATATGGTGCCGACTCGGCTCGGGAAAGGGAGGAAGCGACTGCGGACTTGCTGTCGAGGCAGTATTGGGTGAGTCTTAAATTTCCTTAGCTATTGGTTACTAGTGGGTTTATTGTTATCTGTTAATTGTAGATACGGATTAAGGCTTAGTAGTTAGTAGAAACTGCCATATATTAGTATTAGAGAAAAAGTAGTAACCATTGGAACTTTATATTATCAGTATTCTGAAATGACAGGATTTGGAGTCTGCATATACTGAATAATAATTGGCAATTTCACATTTCTAGAATGGTATGTACAAGAATGATAAGTAAATGGCTTCTTTATGAAATTTTAATTTTGTAAAATTAATTTTTTGCTTCATGAGTTATGATGTTAAGGATCTTAATACATCTAGTGATCATTAGGTAATAATTTAGTTATACTGCTCCTTTAGTATTATGATTAAAATAATTTCCATTGTGTTTCTAATTTTCAAGTGATTGTTAGCTACACATTAGTTATTTGTTTACCCCTAGCCATTTGTTTAAAACCGGGTTTGCTTTTATTCACTAGGATTACAGCATTCTTGACTATGAGGAAAAAGTTGTTGATGGCTTCTATGATGTATATAGCCTCTTCAACAATTCTGCAAGTCGAGGGAAAATGCCATCTCTATCTGAACTGGAAACAAATGGTGGGAGTTCTGACTTTGAAGTTGTGATAGTTAATCAGAAAATTGACCCTTCCTTGGAGGAGCTTATACAGGTTGCACATTGCATTGCGTTAGACTCCCCTGCCAGTGAGGTTGGTCTGCTAGTTCAGAGACTTGCTGAACTTGTAACAGAACAGTTGGGTGGGCCAGTGAAAGATGCAAATATCATACTCACTAGATGGATGGAAAGAAGCATGGAGTTGAGAACTTCTCTTCATACCAGTGTGCTGCCTATAGGATCCCTAAATATTGGGCTGTCACGCCATCGTGCTTTGCTTTTCAAGGTGATCACTATATTAGTTTGTATTGATATTTTTTTTTTCAAACATCATCATCAGATTTAGCTTTCATTTATTTTAACATGCTAAAGAAACCTGCATGAGAAAGTCATTGAGGAATGAAACTTTATTGTTGTAAGTTGTAACCTTGATGAATTTAACACTGTTAGAGGGTATTTGCCATCAATTATGACATATTTCCTCGCTTCAGATTCGTGAAGAAGTGCAAATACAAGTAATTGATTCTTTGCATAGTGGTCAGGTTAAACTGTTAAAGAATGGGACCATTATGTCATTGTTTACCTAATTACCAAGTGAAAGTAAAAAAAGAGGTATTTTCTAAGTGCACTGAATTCAAGAGATTATTGAGGGGGTGGGGATTGAGCTTGTGATCTTCTACTTAGAGTTACAAGCTAATACCACTAGACTAAAAGGTTTTTGGTGAAATTGTCTAATTTTTAAGAATGAAATGCAGAGCCAAAAAGATACCATGCCTCTACTAAATTCAGTGACATTTAAAGCGGTTATAATATCAGCAAAAGTTTCTTTAGTTATTTTTGCATTAAATATAAGAGGTTCCAACACTGGTTAATGCATGAATTAAAAGCTCACAATGGCCATATATTGGTACTGATTTTAAACAGGCAAGCTGAACTATGATGGTATAAAAAAATAGTCTTAGGTGAGGGGCCAACTGCTCTAGGCTGTTACCCGCAATTGCATAGAAAATAACTTCGGCTCTGGGTGGGAACCAAAATTTATGTTGGTTCTTGGGTTAACCGAGCTAGTTTCTTAGTCCTAGAGCTATGGCATACTAATAGTCCCCAGTTACGCCTAATTTTTAATACTTTGGTTTTTTTAATGGCAGGTTTTGGCTGACCATGTTGGAATTCCTTGTAGACTAGTTAGGGGTTACACGGGTGTTGAGGATGATGTTATCAACATCATAAAGTTACCTAATGGGAGGTAAATTGCAAAATTCATATTCTTCTATTCTGTGTTGAAATTTGTGTTATACCACAGCATGAATATGTTTTTTTTCAACATCACAACTCACAAAACCATCTCCCTCTCATTTTAATCCATGTTTTGGTTGAGTTTATGAATGCCTTACCTTTAGCATTCCTATTTTGTTTGAACTTTGAAGCATTACTTCTTGAGAAGTCTCCCTAGATTGGTTTTAGATCCAGGTTTCACATAGGAAATCACATGTATTGTCACTTTGCTTAGAGGTTGTATATTACAAAGCAATGTTAAATTGTTTGCAGGAGAATTTTTTGATGTGTCTGAGATGCAATCTTAGTTGTTGCCTGCATGCCTGTTAATTTTTTAAAATTCACGTGATGTACCAACATGCTATATTTTGAATGTATATACTTCATTGGTCTATGTTTTTGTTGTTGTTGTTGTTGTTGTTGTTGTTGTTGTTGTGGTTGTTTGAGAGTATTGATCTATGCTATGTAGTGTTCTATACATCCTCAACATTTATTCTTTGCCAGTGAGTTTTTGGTTGATCTCATGGGTGCACCTGGGACACTTATACCAGCAGAGGTTCTGAGTGCAAAAGATACTTCTTTCAAGCCATACAATCCAAATGTGAACAATCTTCCCAGTGTCCAGTCAACTAGTGGTTCTGGAGATTATTACTCAAGACCCAACTCCTCGGATGATAAGATGGAAAATGATTTTTCTACTATTACGAGGCCAGTGAAGCCAGAATCAAATCCTTTAGTTTCAAATACAGGTGTTGGCGCTTGTTCATCAGGATTAGGCAGCAGAGGTCCTAGCCAGTTGGATCATATTCCATCATTGGTAATTGGGAAGTCCTTGTACAAAGGTCGTGGACCTAATGCTGCTGGTGATGGCTCAAGGTTGAATGTGAATGTGGTTCCATCGGATGACCCAAAAAATCTTTTTGCTGATCTCAACCCATTTCAAATAAAAGGATCTGGCTTGGCTCAGAATAACAATGGGTTGCAGTTTCCAAAAAATAATCCCATGAATTGGAAAAATCGCTATGCATGCAATGAGGCTCCTGGCCTTTTGCCAAAGAACAACCGTGGTGCTAATGATTATAATGCATCATCAATGGCTTCTTCCAGCTCAACTACACCTCAGAAAGTTCTCTCTGATACCTCAAGGATGCCTGGTAAATCATATGATGTCTACAGGGAGAAGAACAACACTGCTTCTGGTGCTGGTAGTACATCAATGTTGGCATCAACTCAATCTGAGTTTAGAAAGTTCTCTCTAGAGGATAATCAAAGCAGTAATCATAAGCAAACATATGACAGGGAAGGGGTCTTGGAAAGTAATGACACAGACAGACCCAGAGCTCATGTGAAGGATGTTACTATGCAGAATGACGGGAAAAAGATTACACAATATAAATTAACTGGGACAAATTTGAAATTGAAGGAGCCGGAACATTCAAACACTAAAATAGGGTTGAGTTCATCCCGGATTGATCCAGTACTTGATGATGTGAATGAATGTGAAATTCCATGGGAAGATCTTGTTCTTGGTGAAAGGATTGGACTAGGTAATTTTGCTATATCTGCAACGAATAAACAGATACTATCAATAGTGCCATAAATGAACTATAGTCTATTAATGAAATCTAATGACAGTGTTATACTATTTTTTTGAGTACTAGACAGTGTTATACTATGTATGTATATATTCGGAATATCAACCTAATCTGCATAAAGTTGTCTTTTTCTCTGATTTAATGTCTTTGTTGTGAAAACAACATGAAACTGGTGACATGAAAAGAGCATGAGGAGCAGCATGCTTATTCGGAGCTTAAAAGGCTGTAAATTCTACTAAACCCATCTATGGACTTACCTTTACACAACACAAACAAAATTTTCAATTCTTTGCACTTAATTCCATTTTCACCCTTAAAAATGTCTTGTAACTCCTACCTGCTTTTAATCTCCCGTCTTCCTTTCATGTGTTTCCATTCTGAAGAAAGAAAGAAAAAAAATAGGGCGTTGCAATGTAAAGCTCAGTTTCTGTTTACCAAGTGGAAAGGAGGGCCTTTTTGTTTGTTTGTTTGTTTCCTACTCTTTACCTTTACAAGTACCATTCTTTAACCCAAATAGTTTAGCATCACTCTTCCAATATGACTTATCTTTCTTGAATAAACTAAAGCTTGAACTGCAATCATAGTTTCCTAAATGCAACCATCATCATGTCTATTTTTATTGTCAACAATTGTTCTACTCATTCTTTCGGGAAAGGCCGTTTCAGTATTTATCTTTTGATAAGATTTCTGTATTAGGTTGTTTTATTGGTTTTTATGTATATTCTCTGTATGCTTTCAGGTTCATATGGAGAGGTCTACCGTGCTGATTGGAATGGCACTGTACGTTCATCTTGTTTTTTTTTTCCTCATTTCCTTTTCTTAAAAACCTAACTACTCTTGCATCTTTCTTGTCACTTGTAAAATGCTTAAAGCTACAGTTGGTAGAAAGAAATAAAAATAAACTATCTAAAAGTTCATGACAACCCATTTTTTAATTATAAGGTGCAGTTCAAATAATGTCATTGGCCAGAATTCAATACTCATTATTTCATTGGAAACAGGAACTTCTTTATCTTTTTATTTGTCTTACATTGTGAGATAAGTGATACCGGATATTTTAATTTTTATTTTTTTTGAGAAAATTGCACTGGTCTAATTCTAAGTCTAGGCACTTCTGGTGCACTTTGTTGCTGAAGCTAATAAAGCACCCAAGTGGGTTCTAAGTCTTCAGTTTGCAAGTATGATTATTCTCAGTTGTGTTGTGTGATTCTTTTCTCAGACTTAACATCTCCTAAGAATAATAGAGCATTATTATATTTATCCATTTCTGTTTTGGATTCTTCAAAAGAACAGGAGGTTGCTGTCAAGAAGTTCCTTGATCAGGATTTCTCTGGTGCTGCTTTGGCTGAGTTTAAGAGAGAAGTATGGAACTCTGTGCCTGTGCTGCTTTATTCTTCTTCTTCTTCTTCTTCTTCCCTGCCTAATTTCTCTTCAATTGATTCTTATATATTCTAAAGGGATAGATCTTCATTATTTTAACTGCTGTGTTCTAAACATTTTTTTCTTTTAGGATAAAAAACTTAATGGCCCAATTTTTTCTCATGGCAGGTACGGATCATGCAACGTCTACGACATCCAAATGTAGTTCTTTTCATGGGTGCAGTAACAAGGCCTCCAAATCTTTCGATCATCACTGAGTTTCTCCCTCGGTATTTTCACCCGGCTTTTAATGTTTATTAGTGCTGTTGCTCATCATTTCTGTTCATGGTGCTAAGCTGCTATGCTTTATGGCTTTATGTGAGATTACTAATTGGTGTTAGTATTATTATTGTAATTTCTTTTTCAGAGGAAGTTTGTACCGGATAATTCATCGTCCTCAGTCTCAAATAGATGAAAAACGCAGAATCAAAATGGCTCTTGATGTGGTAAAGGATTATTGCCCAGACCATTTTCTTTGAACCACTTCAGATAGTCAGTCAGCTATGATTCTTTTTACTGGTCTCTCTTCTCTTAGTTTTAAATTAGACTTTCTCTATGCAGGCAATGGGCATGAATTGCTTACATACAAGCACACCGACTATTGTTCATCGTGATCTGAAGTCCCCTAATCTATTGGTCGATAATGATTGGAATGTCAAGGTGCGTATTCCAAATGTTGGTCTTTGTTGATGCCTTGCATGATACATAATACCATGTGGTTTTTCTCAAAAGGCCTATAGACCATGTTAGTTTGTTCTTCTTCATTAATATGTTTATGTTTATGTTTTATTTTGTATATGTAGTAACTCAAAAACTTTCAATCTAATATAGGTGTGTGATTTTGGTTTGTCACGCTTAAAACACAACACTTTCTTGTCATCCAAATCAACAGCTGGAACGGTAAGAATTTCCTATATTCTTTTATTTGATATGGTCATTTTCTTCTTTATATCCAAGCTTTGAACATATCGTTCTGTTCACAATTTTGACCTATGTAGCCTGAGTGGATGGCTCCTGAAGTTCTACGTAATGAACCTTCAAATGAAAAGTGAGTTAAAATTACTTGTCCTTCCAGGCTCTCTATTGATTGCAATTTGCAATATTTACCTTATCCCATATTTACCTTATTATGTGTCAATTTATGTTCATGTTCTAGCTATCATTTTACTAGCATTGACATTTTTGTTGCCTCTTCCCACCTATTGTTTTATTTGGCATTGCATGGATTTGAAATACAATTTAGTAACTAAACATTGTTTACCTTATGTGCTGTAATTGGATATGGAAGTGATGTGATATACACTACCCCATGAAACATAGTACAGAATTGTTTGCTAATTGCTATAGTCTAATAATTTTTTCTTTTCTACTGGCGTTTTCTTCTGTCAAGCGTTCATGTGTGTTTAATTAGGGCTGTTTATGTGTTCTCATATAAATGTGGTAGGAAATAGGAAATTCATCAAGGAAACAATATTGCAATAAAAAACCAATTCAGTCGCTGTATATTCAATACTGAATAAGAGTGATAGTTTGCACAGCTGCACAACTTAAGCGATGAATGTTACTTTCCTGCTAAGTACATTGCATTTACTTCAACAGGTGTGATGTTTATAGCTTTGGTGTTATTCTGTGGGAACTTGCAACACTGAGATTACCTTGGAGTGGGATGAATCCTATGCAAGTTGTAGGGGCTGTTGGTTTCCAGAATCGGCGTCTTGAAATCCCAAAAGAAGTCGATCCACATGTGGCAAGGATAATATGGGAATGTTGGCAGATGTGAGTAATATGCCATAAGAATTAATTTAGTTTGTCATAGAAAATTAGAGGTGGTTTGATATATAATATGATTTGATGATCAGGGAACCAAATTTGCGGCCATCATTTGCACAGTTAACAGTGGCATTAAGGCCATTGCAGCGGCTTGTGATTCCTTCACATGTGGACGAGCCAAGTTCAGCTTTGCCACAAGAAATATCTGTAAATTCTACACCTTGATTGTCTTCTTGGCTCCTCACTGTCAATAAAAAGGCTGTTCTTTATAGAAAGAGGGATCATTTTCATCTCCCTATGTGAAGCTGAGAAACGAAAGTAGGTCATTCGTGGAGGATGGAAGGGTGTAGCATCCATCATCAATCAATCAATCAAAAATATAAGTGTAGAAAGGTGCATATTAGTTGTGTTTCTTGTATAGTGGAATGCTGCTGCATATAAGTTTGGGTACGTGTGTGTTTTTTTGAAACTGTAAAAAGTTTACTATGTTGGGTAAATCTTGCGGCTTTTGTCACCCCAACCCAACCCAAGGAAGTTTTGGTATTCGCATTTTTAATACTATTGACTCTATTACAATGCAGTATCTGTTTATAATTGCTTTCTCAATCTATGAAGCACAAAGAGTCAATATTGATTACACTAAGGTGTGAACCCACAACCTCTCACATGAGGGAGTAACTTGGTGTCATTAGACAATGAGGTTCTTGGCAATAAGATTTGTTTTTTGTTCTTCATGCGTAACATCTGCTTTCCATCTTCCGTTTGAGGCTTGCGGTAATAACATTATTAATAATGAATTTTGAAATATTTTATTGAAATATGTTTTACCATATACTGATATACATACACTGTCGTCGACTCCAGACCTTTTTTTAACTGATTGGCTAATTTTGCAAATCCCAATTATTATACATGGATTGAATCTGAAGTTTGCATTATTAAAAGAATAAGTTGTAGCTAGAATTTCAATTTAGGCATCATGGAAGCATAAAAAAACTATCAATATTCATTCAGTTTTAACTTGTTTTCACCCATCCATAGCAAATGACCGTCTTTGGCTCTTATTTATTATTCTCAAGTACCAACAAAAACTCACTCTTAGGTCAATAGCAAATGACCGTCTTTGCATTATTAAAAGAAATTTTGTTCCAAAATTAGCACATCAACTGATCTTCCCTAGAGAAAACTGGAATCCTCCAAATTAGCATTAGGACAACACAAAAGTCAGATGGTGTTTTTCTGCAGCTGAGAATGGGTTGGTTATTAGCTGAGCCACTCTCCAAATGATCTCAACCCCAATGAACACAATACTCATATAAAAATTGTGTGCTTACCACACTGCTATTCTAATTCATTCAAAGGATCCCAAGTATGTGTAGCCGTCCGACTTATTCTTTGCTGCCTTCGATGCTCTAATCCTTCCCACAACACCTACACACAACACAACAACTGGCATTATTGTCAAACAAAAAAATAGCATTTCTTTTATGTACATGTATTGGTCTATTAGATTATTCACTATTACTCCCTCTATCCTATCCCATTTTGTATGTCTTGTTTGGATAACAAGGCTTAACATAAACACACAAAAATAAAATTTTGAAAATTATTAGAATTTGTTAAAGAAAATAATCAAACCAAAAAAGTTCATTTGCTTAATGAATACTATATATGACATACAAAATGGGAGAGTGATTATTATTACCGGTGTTGTTTGCAGGTGGTTGAGTGTGGGGGAGGGGGAGAGGGACTTGTTATGCAACAGGATCTGACAAGGAAAAGTCTGAACAATTTCTCTACACAATATAGTCACAAGACTATGTTATTCTGGTAGATATTACTACTGAGGATGAAGCAACTCAGAGTCCATACTTGTTCCTAAATGGTCAACTCCTTTATCACCATTTCACCAAAAAAAAAGGCACCATTAATTGCAGAGTGCATAAAGAACTATGCAAAGGTCTTTGGTATGATAGCCTAGTCAATGCTTATCCAGATTGATGATGCCATAGTTAGTAGGTTAAGTATAATGTCAACATTTCAAATTTGTAAGCAGTTTAGTGTATTTAGACAAGACAAACAAGAAAATTAGCCTCACTTTTGCAATTACGGTCTTGGGCAGTCACCCAATCTTTTAGACTATGAGGTAAGACAAACCCAAAAGTGGAATTTATTTTCCATGTGTAACGTGTACCAAATATTCTATCCAACCTAATAATAGGAAATAACGTTTTACTCACTAATGATGAACTTAACTATTTACACAGTGAACAGAAGTAATGGCATCCTGTGTAGAAGTTAAAAACACAAAAGTAAAAAATTTTAAATTACCGCTTATATCTTTTCTTTGAACCACAAGGGCATAGTGCATTCCTACTAATTTGCCCACTCTTGGCCAAGTTTGATCGTGCAAGATCCAATGGACTTGATCCCATCAACTGTTGAACCTGTTGATATCAAACTGTCATTCATCATAAAATCAACCTTGCATGACAGTACACCAATTGATGGGAAACAATAGAGAAGAAATGGTTAACCGATGGCATTATAATCAACCAAGAGTTTCTTCAGCATACAGAATTAACTTAAATAGTCTTATACATACAGTGGGAAATCTCAAAATCCATTTAAGTAGCTTGAATGCTTGTAGACCAATGGGAAAAATTTTATGAAGAAATATGGCATAAGCTCATTTTAGCATGCATTCCAAATGCAACTAAATTGAAGGAGAAACTGGAGGGCAATAAAGAGGTCACCAAACCAGGTATCAACCAGCTACATAACATTAGATCTAAGAAAACAGAAGCATCAAAGTGTTATTTAAAATTTCAATGCATTTTACATTTTTACCTCAGCCATGCTCTTTGGCATGGGCTTTCCTTCTTCCTTCAACCTCTCAAGCTTCTTTTGTGCTTCTTTCGCCCAAGTATATTTTGCCAAGGCATTCTCAACATCTGTTATCGTGCACTTACAAAGTTTTGCTGCCTCTTGCTTGTGACTAGTTTGAAGATTCTACAAGCAAAAATATAAAGAAGGAACTAGTTTGTTTCCAAATGCTGATATCAGGGCAGCACATACTGTAAGCCATTGAACATCTAGGACTTGCCTTACTGTTCTCTAGTCCATATTTACTTTTTTGAACCTAATTGTACATTTTCCACCAAAGTATTGGCAATGTTATTCATGCGAACAGAATTATGCAGCTAAATAAAACCCAAAATATCAAAGATTTTGAAAATTAAGAATAATGCAGCAATTTCGCAGCCACAGGATTTGAATTAGATATGATCTACTTGAATGCTTTTGAATTCAGTTTAAGAAAGATTTGTAACAAGAAAATGGTAGCAAACCTCTCCAGTGGGATCAAATCCACCAAGACATCTAAGAATGGCTTCCTGCCTAGCAAAAGCATCGGCGAAGGTAGCATCACTACTTCTCCCAACCACATACTGCTTCCAATTCGATAACTTCCTTGCATTGCTCAGCTCATTTGCAAACGCTGAACATTCATCAAATTTCAAAATAAGTTTACCTCCGCAGGTTTATAAAATGAAAATGAAAGCTTAAATAATTGATATTCTTCGTCTTGGTTTGGCAGAAGGGATGGATGGGATTATACATAGGAGAGTGAAGTTCTCTGAGGGTTTTTGACCAGTGAAGACGGATTTGACTTTGTCCATCCATGAAGCTAGGTGCGGCGTGGAGGAGATCCACCGCTGCTGCGGCGGAGCCAGATGGCGGCACTCACGGTAGCCTGAGTACAGCAAACAGATTCGAGGCCGAAGCATATATACGTGTATATATGTATATTCCTATCTATATCTATATCAATGCCTAAGAATCGGAAGACTGAAATACGGAGTAGGAGAGAATGAAAAAGGGAGGGAGGGGTTTTTCTTCAGTCTTCAGGTTTGGGAAGCTTATGAATTACCTTACAAACATTATTACATTTTTTTTTTTTGTATATTAATTTTTTATCAGGAATAAACAATAAGAGGTAACACATGGATTATATGTATATATTAAACTTATGATGGACAGCTGTTTAATTTGAACATTCTTACAATTTTGATAAAATGTGATAATTGATTAGTGGCTTATCATGTTCATCACTGTAAAAATAAAAATGTTCATTTTTCCTCATCATTTTTACCTCCAAACATTTTTTTCATGACGTGACTTCCGTTCACTGTGAGTGTAGGAAAGGTTTGTAACATTGCTTATTTAAAAATTGTGATATTAAATTTTAAACTGTATTAATTTTTACTTCGTGAGAACATGTTATCACTTGAACTAACGTATATAAACATGTGCTATATTGAAATAAGAACTAGTAACTCATAAGAGAATTAAAAAGACTTATATAAACATCTACTATATTGAAATAAGAATTAGTAGCTCAGAGAATTAAAAAGATTTATGAATAATGATACTTATAGGGCACTCAGAATCACTCAAACTCAACAAAGTGCATCCATCAAACTCAAGAGTGAGTGAACTCTGAACTTTATATGAGATACTTGTAGACAATTGTGCAGAGCACTACCAGATACAATAAAGATTTAAAATAAAATAATCAAAATATTCAATTCCATACAAAAATGAAATAGTAAATATACAATTTTTAAAAAAAAAAAAATTGTTATACACACTACACAATAATGTCTGATGTAAGTTACAACAATCACAAAAAAACATGAGTGAAAGCTGTACGAGGCCAGAGAAACAAAAGCAGTGAAATATAGCAAAGAAATCAACATCCTTGACCAACCACACACCAATCCTAAGAACAAACTTTACTGTGAAAAAACAAAACCATCTAAAAGTTGTTAAACACTAGTTTGTGAATTGTATGCACTATGTTATGTTAGCTAGAGACAATCAGACATCCTTCTTCTATGGTGACAAACTTTAACTCTCGAGTTGGGATTCGAAGGAGGAGCAGCAGCAGCCTTGCCTCGCGGTGTGGCACAAGGCTTTGTTTCCATATCCTCCATAGGAATAACAATGTTCGTCTCGCCTAATCCAGTCTTTCTGTGTGCGTTTCTCAGAAAGTGTTTCGAGGTGGGATCTGAATAGCTGATTGAGTGGGAACCCAAAATTTGTACTGAACTTTTAGCCCAAGATCTCACACTTTTCGGTTTGCTGTTAATTTGCTTCTCTGCAGCGCTCTCTCTTTGGCGACTGGCCATCGTAGAGGTCATGAACCGAGGCATCGAGTTTGCAGAGCTTCTTCTCATTGCTTTCGGGGTTTCCAGGATTTCACCGAAGCCTTGTTCTGGGCTAACAGGGCTCTTTTCATCATCCTCAGGAGGTTCATAGTACTCTGAGAAAGTTTTTTTGCTCTCATTTAGCAAAACTTGGACGTTTTCTATTTGGCGTTTTAGGTTCTGGCATTCTTCATCAACTCCCATCATCTGCTCCTCGAGCTCAGCAATCCTGTTCTCCTTTTTCTTCTTGGATTCCTAAAACGAGGTGACAGATTGTTCGTTCATGGTTTCATGATAAACATCTGAAACAATTTATTCATATTACAAACACAAAGATGATTTACTTCTGAAAGGTCTCGGTTGCACTCCACCGCCCTTGCTCTCTTTGCGAAACTAAATGAGCAGACTGTCTCAACAATGTCGTCTTCATATGGACTTACATGGACTAACATCAATACTTTTGAACCGTTTCCTAGATCAATTTAGTTCAAAGATCAGATTTTTCATTTTTGCAACCACAATGACAGTTCAATCTTGGAATTGTTGGAAAAATAAATCAAAGAATGTAATGTACCTAGAGAATCCTTGAGAATTTGCGTCAATTTGCTATTTCTGCAATAACAAGATTGTCGTTTGGTTGGTCAAAAGAACACAACGCAACACATCGAGAAGCTATTATAAGTAACTCAGTGCAATGCATAAAATCTTCGTCGTTTTTCATTCTATAACTACTTTTCAATCAGAATGCAGAAAGCAGAATAACAGTGATTTATAATAACCTGTAAGGAACATGGCCTTTCTTTCTTCGTAGGGCTGCAATCACGTCGCCTAGCGCTGAGAGGGAGAGATTAATGGCCCTCCCCTCGTCGAGCGTTTGTCCAGTTGCTCCAGTTTTAAGTAACCGTTCACTGCCCCCGAGATCAATCATCCACAGTTTGCTTGCTTGAGGTTTACCTCCCAGAGCATCACCGGGGCGATATATGGTGATCCTTGTTAAGCTACACACATAAAACTAAAGAGATATGTAACCACCACACTGAAAAACGCAGTATAAAACCGACGTTCTTTACACTGAACAAAACCCACCAATGTGATCTGCTCGACGCTTCGTTGACATTCGTCCACGAAGTAGACCTCACCCGCCTCCCTTTGTTGTACCACCAATTTGCTTTGGTGAAGTTCGATATTTGCACTTCGGTGAGGCCATCAATATCAACTGATCCTTTTGAATCCGTTTGAATATTCAGAATGCTGTAGTGGAGTAAAACCACAAAACGAGTCAACTAAAGGTTTCTTTTTATTTTTCCTCGTTGCTGTGAACAGGTGGGGGAAATGAGGAATTACCATCTCGATGCAGCATATACTTTGGAGGAAGGCCTCGGAGCAAGCAAATCCCGGAGATTACCCAAGTAAACCTCCAGCATGCTAATCGAAAACGTATAATCAGTAGAGCCATCCAAAGAGGCTTGGCGAAACAGCTCTTCAAGAACACGAGGTATGATCCCAGGAGCCTCGCTAGTTCCATCCTAAACATTACACCAAAAAGTGCATCGTGTCACTGATAACGAAAGGCGATTATGATTTATGGGAAACAAGTTAAAACTAGTGTTTTCACTGACCATTGTGTATGTCTTTCCTGTCCCAGTCTGCCCATAAGCTAATATACACACATTATGTCCATCGAGCGCAGATCGTAGAATTGGCTCAACCTCAACAAAAACATCCTCTACAGAATGTACAAAATATACTAGTCTTATGCTATCACAAGAACAAGAATCGAAAATAATGGCAGAAAGTAAAGAAGACAAGATTTACGTTCACGGCAGCAAACCTATATCCAAACACAAAAGTATCAATGGAATTCAAATCATAAAAAGATAATATCACTAACCTTGGCTTGCTTCCTGGGGGAAAACCTTATCAAATCCAAACTCCTTCCTACTTGCACCAGATCTAACCAAAATCCTCTCTGATTCAACTGAAAGGGGTTGATGATTTCTCCTCTTATCTGTTGGTAAACATGGCCTAACTCTACAAAATAGCCTAATGCAGCCTACATTTCCCATGATTGGCTTTTAGCAACTCAGACATCAAATATATGAGCAGGAAGGATTTAAAAACACAGTATCAAACTGAGTTCACCTTTGATGTCTATTATCTTATTCAATGCTTCTCTTCTTTTTTCATCCAAAGATCTTTGTTTTAGTCTCAAATTCACAATTTCCCCTGCAAGACTAGAGAACATTACCACCCATCCAGATCCAGAAAATCATTAAAAATATAAATAAAAACCCAATGAAAGTAACCTTCTAAAGTCAAGATTCTCTGCTCAAGCTTATGCTTATCATCCTCTGGAACTACATTCACATCAATGGAAGTTGCAGGAGACTCCTCAGAAGCTTCAGGCATACCATTAATGGAGCCCAGATTTGACTCCATCAGAGGTGATTTCACCACTTCTTCACCATTTGCCACAGGCAATGAGATCTTCTCCTCCTCAGTGGCAATAAGCATTATTCAAGACCCACCAAACACAAACCCCAACAGGGGGAAAAAAAAAAACTTGTATTTTCAAAGAATTTGGAATCCTTAGAAAAAACCCAGATACCCAAATCCAAAATACTGGTCTTGAGTGGAAAAAAACACCAGGAATTCTGCAAAAGCGGACCCTTGTTGAGCAGATAAGAGCATTTTCTTGGACTGCTTAACAGTATCCTAAGAAAAGCACATGAAGAAACTGCAAGATCAACTAACAAAGGGCAGTTTCTGACTCCCTGGCCTATAAAATATTAAATTAAATACACACACACACCATTATCTACATGGAGTGGAGTAAAACTGAAGCCATGGCACAATAAAAAGAGAGAGAGAGTAGGGGCCAAGGGGGGAAAGAAATGATATGTGTTTTCAATTTTTTTATGGCAAAGAAAAAAAGCATGAGAAAATTGGGTTTTCCTAGATTTGTAAAGGGTAATGAATGGTGATTTTAACTAGTTTTTTTATTTTTATTTTTTTTATGTCAATGATTGATCACTTCATGAGGACCCTGATTCGAAGGTGGAAAAGCTTTTTCTTGACAGTTGGGGAGGTTGCCTTGGCAAGCAATAAATTATTGACTTCTCTTCTTGGGAGAGAAAGAATCTTTTTTTTTTTTATCTTTAGAAAACGTTGCTTTCTATTTGGTACTCAGATCAGATCTATGGCGCAATGGAGAGATTGAGAAAACAAAAACAAGAATTGTAATAAGTGTTTTCCAGGCAGGACAGATAGGACTGAGGACTTGAGTCTTGAGGAGCGGAGGCAGCCCCATATAGGTGTTATTATTACACTTTGGAATTTTTACACGTTTCTTACTCATTATTTAATAAAAGTATATATATATTAAATTAGTCTATTATATATATATATATATATATTTTTTTTTTCTTTTAAAATAAAAATAAAGGTAACTATTTTTAATTATATGTCCCATTAAAGGTTATGGTTTCAGTTCGGTTGCTATAATATCAAGTTCGACTCAAATCATGGTCATCCTAAGGCTTTCCCCAATAAGGAGATTTTACACAAATTTTAAGAAATTAATGGTGATGTGAATGAGTGATAAGGGGGAGAGAGAAATTTTGGGTACCTCCGACAAGGATCCAGGTTTTGGTCGGAATTGTGGGGCCGATTTTCAAAAGCAACAGGAAGCCTTGTGCGCAAGTTGCGTGCCCAGCACGCGTACACGCGAGAATTGTGCCTCACGCACATCGGCACATGAGACGCAGTCCTTTCTCACACTGGGGGCCACCAAAGTCTATAAAAACCCGTCATTTGAAGGGCATCCCCTCCTTCCCTCTCTCTTTTCCCTCTAAATTCATTAAAAATCGTGCAAAAATGGTTAATGTGAATGGCCTAATAGTAATCAATGATTTGAATTTTGGAATTATTAAATTAAATATAGTTATATAACCTCACATTGGCATAGGTGATAAGACTATAACTATAGCTACGCTGCATAACCATTGGTGGCAACATTATTATTGATTTAGTACAAATTTTAGCATGTAAAGTACATAAGTAACATTATACCCATATATAATAATGGAAGTTTGACCAAATAAGGGTGTGGGACTATGCACCAACCATGACTAGAATTCCACAACAAGCTCAAAGGATAATTGAAAACTTCAATCAATCAATACTCTTTCATTATGACAAAAAATGCCCCATTTATACGCAGGATTTATGTAACTTTTATACTCCGTATTATATTAACACACTAAAGTGCCTTAATTCATGCAATTGTGACATCATTGTTTTGAGATTTCGAAGGCTATTTTTAACTTATCTTCAAAATATAATACAATAACGTTGAAATTAAAATTTATTATTAAAATATTTTTTAAAAATTAAAAGGCCTAAAAGATGGCAAAGCATGCAAAAGTCACATTTGCAACAAGTCTTTCAAAAATTGAAAGACTTTCAATAGATGGAAAACAATAATAATAAAAAGGGAAAAACGTCAATTAGACTATAGACCCTTGAATTTTAGGTAAAAGTGTAATTAGCTTCATCAACTTTTAAAAAGTGTAATTAAACACTCAAACTTGTTATTTTGGTGCGTCTAAACCCAATAACCGGTTATTCACCTGGAATAATCAGTCATTAATGTTCTAGCGACCTTTCTGATAATGATTCCGGAGAAAAAATTAGGGCAACCAAAAAAAAAAAACATGTGGCCTAACCGGAGAAGACAATCGTGGGCGTCTTCTCCAGTGAAGAACGCAACCAGATCATCCTCATCCAACAAATCATAAGTATACTTATATGTACTAATAAACAATTCATGCCATCCTCATCCTCCATATATATATATATATACACACACACACACACACACACAACATCCTCTTTACCAACAACTCAAACACCCATAACTCAATTTCTACTCAGTAAACTACATATCTCTTATCTGATATCTTTTTTTTTTTTTTTTTTCGTTTTTGGATTTGGGTTATGCGTTATTTTCTCTGTTTCTTGAAATCACCGGTTGTTATCGGAAGTTTGAATATTTTCCTATGAATTCACCCAGAGTTTGCAGGTTCACCTAGTGCCCAAGAAATGAAACATCATGGTCAGATACGAAATCACGTCGGTGCTATCTCAAGCGGATATCGTGGCTTGCCGACATAAGAAGCTACGACGACTGCCCCACATCTATGCCAAGATACTGGAGCTTCCTTTCCGCTCCGACGCTGATGTTTTATTGAAGAGATTCTGACCGACAACATTAGCGGGGATAATATCAGGCCCACACCATCCAGATTTACACGGTTGTTATTAAGATTGTAATCCGAGGAGACTACCTAGTTGACTTGCCTCTTACTCGACCTGTGGCGGTTTCGGCTTCCGGTGCCAACTCTCCTCAGGATGACGAACGTTGCTTTCAGCGACTGCGAACTGGTGGTCAACGTGCCTAAAGGCCCGCATGAAGAAGACAATCACCTTCTCCGACTGTGGAGAAGGCTAGTCGCATTCTCCGGTGAAAAAAGTCACTTGAAGTTTGGTCAACAATAGTAACCAGGTTACCGGTAAATTGGACTTTTTTTTATTCATTTTGACAAGTTTGAGTGTTTAATTGCACTTTTTTAAAGTTGGAGGGGTTAATTGCACTTTTGCCTAAAGTTTAAGGGTCTATTTGACCTTTTTTTTCATAATAAAAATAAATAAATAATATTTCAATAATTATTTCATTAGTACACTTGTTTCAATGGTAACTTGATTGGTTAGGGTAGTAGGGTACTACCTTAGTGGGATGTTCAGTATGTTGGAATTGTAATTTCAATCCCACTAATTTTTATGAAATTTACAATTTCATTATTTGGTTAGATAAATTGTAATTTTTATTGTTCATCTGAATTGAAATTCCACAGCTTATGGAATTAGAATTTCACAGCAAATGATATTATGCCATTATTATTATTACGAAAAATGGTCAAATAAATCCTAAACATTTAAAAAGTGTAATTAGGCCCTTTAATATGTTAAATTGAGGCAAAAAAGCCCAAAAATTGGTAAGCGACCAACTATTGCAGGGCATTTACTGTTCAGGGGAAAATTCGACAATCGCGACAGCAGAACCGTCGCTGGTCGCCATACTTGGCGGAAGGCAACCAACTGGTCCTCTGTAATTGTAAATATAAAGTTTTTAAATTGTGAACATAAAATTTTAAAATTGTAGACATGGACCCGGGTCCACATTGCAATGTCGGCCCGGGTCAATCGTATAATAACTGCATAAAACAACCCTATGTGAAAGTTAATCCAACAAACACTTTGGCCCAATAAATCAAAGCCCACATCTCAAATACAACTAACAAAGCCCATAGGAAAAAAAAGGCTCAACAAATTAATCCAAAAACCTAAGCTTGCTAGCCCAAAATTCACAAAAGCCCACATTTTTCTTCTTCCAAATCCTCTTCTATGCATGTATTATATCAATTCACACTCCCCCAACAATAATTCCATATCATCTCTATAATAGAATCAGTGTCTTTTCAGTTCAGCATTATAACTCCCACATCTACTTCAATAATGCTTTGTTGGTGAAGTAACTTGAAATCACGATGAAATTGTTAAATAAATTTTGTGATAAATGTGGGGAGAAGACCATAAAACTTTGTTGAAGTACTTAACGAAATTGAACCCCAACCTTTCTTAGCACAAAAACACATCTACAAACTAGTCAAACTAACATATTGTTTACATTTATCTATTTTTAGTATATATGTTTGTGTATATATAAACTACAAAAGGCATAAAGAAACATTGTTGTCTTTTGGAATCAAACCCACAACCTTTCATAATAAGGTAATACACACATCTACTAGTTTATCCAACTAATCCATTAATTATTATATATGTTTTCATATATTTATATATAAAACATGTATTACACACACGCACATATACAAGGGCTATATATGAGATAGAGTTGGGATGAGTGGGGGCAGCTGCCATCACTGTAGCTCCATCCTTGTCCACAATTTTTTTTTTTTTTTTTATCAATTTAGTACTTGAAGACATTCGTGTAAACGGTGTAATAGTTAATGATTTCAATCATATTAGCTTCTTTTTTTTTTTCGTTAAACAATTCGCAAATATGACTGTCCATGAGGTTGCTCGGGAAGCTCTATTCACATAGTAGAGAATTGCTTTGTTTGTCACCCTATTTCCTTTTTGGTGTATTATGTTCTGGCCTTTGTTAAATGAAGTTTGCCTTATTTCCAAAAAAAAAAAAAAAAGATTCAAACAAACATTATATGTGATTGCCGAATTCAAGTTTGGTTTCGATTCAAATTCACTCCTAGCTTTTATGAATGGTAGCTGGCAATTCTAAATTATAAATAGAATGGTAACAGGCAATTCTAAATTATAAATAGACAATTACGATTCCAAATTAGGAAACACATGATCATTTTTCTAAAATTTCCTTTTATGAAGGGTTTGAGGTGTTTGGTATGACAAAATTGCAATTCTGTCCAACTAAATAATGAAATTACAATTACTTTCAAACTTTGAAGTGTGAATTTTAAATTGGGAGTGAATTATGATCAAAGAGTAATGACATAAATAGATAATATATGTGAAATAAAAAAAAATTATATCCAATAAACAATGGTGATTAAAGATAAAACACACCCAAACAAATTTTTTGTTTTTAAACAAAAAAAATTCCCGTTAACCGTTTGGGCATGTGTTTATATGAGGAATAGAGGGTGGTTTTGTAATTTAACGACCTTAGTAGCTGACTAGCTGTAATAACACGAAATAAAAAAGAAAAACGAAAGAGACGAACCCTAATATATTCTCTCTCTCTCTCCCTCGATAACGTCATTCACTCCCATTTCTCAAACTCTCAGGTACGACGTCCGCTTGCTCAAATTGTTGTGGATGATGACCTTTCTTGCTTCAAGATCGTAGATAAAAAGCTCTGAAATCGACTCTATATGAAGGTATTCATGCACAATTTTTTGATTTTTCTTCCAGCAGAGTTGACTAAATTTCGTGGAGATGATCTCGGGGTGTGTCAATTTATGGAGCTGATTTCATCTTTCGCTATTCAATAGTTCAATTCTGTATTTAGTGCCGGCGGAAGTTGTTCATGGAGATTTGAAATCTGAGGGTTGTGTTAGTAACTGATGAAGCAGATAAATCCTGGAGATTTGAGTGTATTATTGTATCGCAAGTGTTTAAAGATTCGCTAAGTTAGTGAGATTTGAGGATAATTGTGTTGTGCATTCAAACTCAACCTACATGCTCTGCCTTTCCTGAATCATGCCTGATAGAGTGATAGGAACGCATGAGATGAGAAACATAACTCCCAATGGATTGAATTGTTTTGACGGCTTGATTTTATGGCATATATATAAGTGGTTTTAGAAGCCTTTTTGAATGGTTGGAAATTTGACTAGTCTTTTCATAAAACTGTAATTAATATGTGAAATTAATATCACTTTTCTTCAGAAATGAATTCCTATAGTCTATTAAACTTTTAATTTCCAGTTCGTTGCAGTTACCAATGACTTTCTTTTACACCTATGATTGATTATAATTTTCTTAGAAGTTAGAAATAATAGTCTGTAATTGATTGTTTTTGCAATAATTACATGATGTTGCACCAATTACAGCTATATGAAATGTTATGTGTTACATAGCACTGATTGACTATACGGATAACAAATTTGCTACCATATGTGAACTAAATACAGCCAGATGAAATGTGATGCCACTGACATCCATTAGGACCATTATTGGCACCAATTGTCTCAAAAAAACACTATTATTTCATTTCTTGTTTCTGATTCGGATCTTAGCATGACCTGTTATGTATTGATCTGTTATATATTTATATGTGGTTTGTTTTGTCTGTGGAGTATATAAATTATATTTTTTGGATAATTAATTGGAGTGTTTCTATAGGGATTTGTGCAATGCACCGTGTAGCGAGTGTAGGCAACACATCTAACTCAAGTAGGCCTCGCAAGGAGAAGAGGTTGACGTATGTGTTGAATGATGCAGATGATACCAAGGTATTCTATAAGTTCATTTTGAGCCTTGATTCTAACTCCTCATTTTTGTTTGTTTGGTGGTTTGGAAGCCTTTGTTTTGGCAACAAAGTTGTCTCTAAGAATCTTGGCCCAAAGTTAACAAGTGCAAATGTTAGCACCATTGAACAATGACGGAAAATATCCTCATATATTATCTGAATTGATTGATTCCTTATACTTCTCATCAACAAAGGCCTTCATTTCTATAAAACAATCTCTAGCAGAGAAGAACACTGAATTATATTGTGGAAACCTTTGCAATCATTCAAAAAAGTGAGAAGAATATGTGAGAAAACTACCTAAAAGTGGCAAAAATGTAGAGTGGGGTTAGAGGAGTTATGCAGTTTTTTAAGTGTTCAAGTCCCTCTTGTGGTGGGAGAAGAAAAATGACAAATTTAAGTACAGGTGCATTTATATAGAACTGAAAACTCCAATTTTGATATCACTTGTTAATAGGAAAAACTTGCTTAAAGAAAAGGCTTAGACTGGTGCTTCTTTCAGCTGACACCTATCCTTAATGACTGCTTTAACATATAAGATAGTATTACAACAAAAATTCTCGTATAGGATCTTGAGAAGCATACTCCTGCATATATTCAGAGGACTGACTTTACAGCAATATAATAAATGAAGTTGATGAGAAAATGAAAGAGGAAAGGCAGTCACAGCTTCTTTATGAATGTTGTGCTATCATTGCAGTTCATTTTAAGTTGAGTTCTGCTAGCTTTTTTTTTTTTTTCCTCACTTGATCAAAACTCTCTGATGAGGAAGTTTTTGCATGTTTTGCATCTTTACATGTACTTGGATGTTGGTATCCTACCCGATCCAATTTCTTTCATTTGTTGTTAACCTAGGCATTGCTTGGTAGTATTAACTTGAAGCTGATGCTTGTTGGAAGTAGAGCTTGATTCCTTGAAGCTGATGCTTGTTGCTTTTTATTTATTTAGTTGTCTACAATTTTTTACTTTGCATTATGTTGAAGTTCTAAAGTTGTCACTGAAAACTAGTTTGATGTGGAAATATGAAATGCAAGTTAGCCAAATATCGTTGGGTATAAGTGACTCCAGTATGTTGCCAGATAAGTGCAAACTTTATCGTTATCCATTCTGGTTTTATGCAGCATTGTGCTGGTGTGAATTGCTTGGCTGTATCGAAGTCATCTGTGCCTGATGGATGTGACTACCTATTTACTGGTAGCCGTGATGGCACATTAAAAAGATGGGCATTGGCTGAAGATGGTGCCACTTGCTCTGCGACGTTTGAGTCCCATGTTGATTGGGTATAGCCTTTTTTTTTTTTTTTTTTAAATTTACTGCTAAATTTATTACCTTGCATTTGTATATGTGTTTTGTTAAACTTTGTCAAATCTGATGTTACTTATATGTTTTCACAAACTTGGCTATACCTTTAGTGAATAGAGATTAATACATTTCATTTCCTTTTATCAAAGTGTTATTTAAACTTAAATATCACCTGCTAATTGTCCTGATTGGTTCTGAAAAGTAATTTTGATTTTTGAACCAACAAATCAACATATCACAACATATAGATTCATCTGGAAGCTTGCACTTGTAGTTATTTAATTTTCTTTTCATTGCCTGCTGGTGATGAGAAGAAGCGATTTAGTCATGTGAAACTATGAAACTTTTTTTTTTTTTTTTTCTTTTTCTTCTTCATAATTTCTATACATTCTTGCAGATATTTCTGTTAAGTCAAATCTTCTTTTCATCCCTTTATCCCCGTCTTCTTTTTCTATTTTGAGTGTTTCTCTCTTTTTTTTTTTTGCATTTTATATTTTTGGTTCACTAATTATGCAGGTAAATGATGCTGTTCTAACAGGTGGTAACACATTAGTGTCATGTTCCTCGGACACTACAGTCAAGGTATATTCCTCCCTTATAAAATTATCTGCTTTCCCTTACCCCCACCTTCTCTATAAAATTCTTAAGTGGTATTTGGTTCATGGAATGAAACTAAAGGGAATCCAAATAGCCAAATAGGGTTCCAGAATGAATGGGATGGAATGTATACTATTCCATTATTTGGTTTACAGAAAAGTGAGAAAACAGTACAAAAGGGTTTATATTTAAGTGTTTGGTTGGTTGAAGGAATGGAAAAGGAATAAACAGTCAAATGGTAAAATACCCATATCTAGAATAGTGCGTGTGTGTGTGTGTTTAATTATGTGTATATGTACAAAAGGTGCATTTTTGACATTATGAAAAATTAGTTATTATTCTATAAATGTCAGGAAAAGTTAATACCAAGGCCCCTTGGAATGGTTATTTTCTTTGCAAAGGGAATAACTAATTCTGCTGAATAGAAAACGAACCAAATGGAGAAATAGGTTTATTCCATAGAATGCTATTCTATTCCTGACCTATTTCATGAACCATGGATTATCTATATCTCATCAGTTCTATTTATGTTTTCAATTCTACTGGATGTTTAGGTGTGGAATAGCTTATCTGATGGGATTTGTGCTAGGACACTTCGTCAGCATTCTGACTATGTCACATGCCTTGCTGCAGCTGAAGCAAATGTAAATTCAAATCAGGAAGTCTTTCTTTGATAGTTAACTATGGTCTATGATTATTGCATTTAATTGCTTCAGTCTAAACTTGCACATCAATCTCGAGGCAAATTGTGAGTTTAATTACCATCAATTTCTGACCCCCCTTACGTAATCATCAATGATAGAACAATATCTTTGCATCTGCTGGCCTTGGTGGAGAGGTTTTCGTATGGGATCTTGAAGCTGCACTTGCTCCTGTCTCTAAGTCAAGTGATGGGACTGAAGATGAATGTTCTAATGGTGTCAATGGCACAGCAAATTCATTGCCAGTTACAAGTCTTCGACCTATTAGCTCAAGCAACAATATTTCCGTGCATGCTACTCAGTCCCAAGTATATGCTCCTACTGCTGCAAAAGGACACAAGGAATCCGTTTATGCACTGGGAATGAATGAAAGTGGGACCCTACTTGTTTCTGGTGGAACTGAGAAGGTATATTCTGTTAAGCTAGCTAATTCTAGTTTCTGAAGCGGCTGGTCATTGTAATCTGTCAAGTTTTCGCTCCTCTATACCAGAGTGGCAGTTGGAAGATATATTTCTTCTCTTTCTTTTACATTTCCTTGCATGATTACTTAATACTTTCTGAATTCTAAGATCTTTTAAAGTTTGGGCTCCTCTATTCCAGAGCTGCAGTTGAATAATGCCTCCTTTTTGCTTTATTCATTGTTTGGTTTTTAATAAATGTGTAATTCTGTGTGTCAAAATATTTTGGTTTCTCATAGGTTATACGTGTTTGGGATCCAAGAACTGGCTCAAAGACTATGAAACTTAGAGGGCATACAGATAACATTCGAGCACTGCTACTGGATTCTACTGGCAGGTTTGTTGGACATTGACTTTTGGTTGTCTATGTATCTATGATCTGGCAGTATCAAATTATGCTTGCACTATAATATCGTAAATAGTGTTGGAACGAAAATTTGTAGATGCTAGAGTACAATAATAGGTACTTTTTAGCTTAGGTAATCAAAAGCATGCCACTAGTAGTTGCTAAAATTATTTGATGTATTCTTTTTGGTTGCCAATGTCTCTTATGCTTGACTATTATAGTGTCTCTGAGTGCTAAACTTTTATCTACAACCAATTGCAGGTTCTGTCTATCAGGATCCTCTGACTCCATGATCAGGTAACTCATCACTAATTAACATAATAACAAAAAGGGACTCAAAACATATTTCTTGCACATCATCTTGGTTGAACTTTTATTTCTGTATTCTGTGAAATAACGTGCAGTTTTCTCGTTCCATTCTGCATTATATGGCGGGGAAAGAGTGATTTCCAATGGAGTCCGGGTTAATTATATTTATGTGGACATAATGGTTTCTTATTGTCTTTAAACAAAAAAGGGTGAATAATATACGGTTTTGTGTTGCTTTCTTGAATTTTTATATATCTGCCTAACTGTGTTATTCAACTATGGTTTGCAATTTTTATTTTATTTTTTCAAATTTACATTCTACCTATTTGTTAAAACTTACTAATCAGATTATTGAAATTATAGATCAAGTAATCTACATTTTACATGTTTGGTAAAGACTTATGGGTATGGATTGTTCAATATTTTTGCGTATTAAACTAATTTATCAGTGACTTGGAGTAGATTATGGATTATTCACAATCCACATCATAATTAGTCATAAACTTCAGCAAAAGAGTAAGAGATATGTTTGTCATATACTTACCAAAAAATAGATCTTTTTTTAATGTGTTCATAAAGGGTCTCTTGTGATTTTGGATGCTTTCCTTGATTAGTTGCAGTAACTACACTTGCCTCAAATGAGTTTTGACCCATCACATACATAGCCAATAGAGTAGGAAGTTGGCAAGTGATTGAAAAAATTTTCATTTCTCAACTGCCTGGATTTGACTGTTTAATCTGTTCTTGTGGGTTTCGTAATAGTTTGAGAAAGTGACATCAATTATACCTCACCCTCATCTGTTCTTGTCTTATCCAATCACATAATTGACATGAAATGTTTCAATTCTGTAGGCTATGGGATCTTGGCCAACAGCGATGTGTACACTCCTATGCTGTGCATACAGACTCTGTTTGGGCACTTGCTAGCACTCCATCATTTAGTCATGTCTACAGTGGTGGAAGAGACCTCTCTGTATGTGGAATTGTGGCTTAACCACAAACATCATATTTTTATCTTTTTCCTATATCCTACCCTTTATATGTCCATCTCCTTTGACTGCACTTTGTTCTTGCAGTTATACTTGACAGACCTGGCAACAAGAGAGAGTGTACTACTCTGTACAAAGGAACACCCAATTGTGCAATTAGCATTGCATGATGATGGAATATGGGTAGCAACAACTGATTCTTCTGTACATAGATGGCCGGCAGAAGTGCAGAATCCCCTGAAAGTTTTCCAAAGAGGAGGTTCATTCTTGGCTGGAAATTTGTCATTTTCTAGAGCAAGGATTTCATTAGAGGGATCAACACCTGTAAGTCAATTTTCTTCTTCTTCTTAAGTTTCTTGGTTGAGTATGGCTGCTAATTGCTCCGAAGTCAGATTTCATGTGCTTGTGCTGTTGTGCATCTATGAGGTTTCAAATTTGCTTCCAGATTTTAGAAAGGGGTTGGTATATATATGAATTGATCTTCAGGAACTTGTATTATCTTTTATCAACAGAGCACACCATAAATTATTTTGGCATCATTTGTTCTTCTGAACAACTTTTATTTCATTTTTATCTTTCTAAATAAAATTAAATAATTATTGAATAAGTTATTTAACGAAAGATATGGCTCCTTTCTGCTTCTTTTTTTTTTTTTTTTTTTTTTTTTTTTGCCTTTGGATTTGTGCAAAAAGGGCCGGGAAGAAAAGAAAAGAAACAAAGGGAAGGGACTAAAATTGTACAAATAGATTGGACTATGCTTGCTTTAACCTTTTATCTTTTTTATTCATTTGTTTACTTTTTTGGGCTTATAGAATACAACACCTGAACCATCTTTAGGATTTTTCAGAACTGGCATGATATGTAACATGCTTTTCTAGCATGTGTTACACTCTCTTCAGCACTAAATGGCTACAAGTGTTCTACTGTTTGTAGATCTTCTCTCTTTTATGTTATTATGTCTCTTTTCATTGGTGGGGAAACTCAATATGATGAGTAGATATGTTCCATATAAATCATTATCAAATTACTCATGTGTTTATCTTTCTATTGCCATGGGTTCTCTTCCCTTCATCCATCATCCCTGTAGGCTCTCTCCTACTCTGGGGTATGAGGTATAATCTTTGTTTGAGAGTACGAAAATGACTGTTAAGCAATCATGCAGGTGCCTGTTTATAGAGAACCATCCTTTAGCATTCCTGGGACCCCAGGAATAGTTAAACATGAGATTCTAAACAACAGAAGGCATGTCCTTACTAAGGTAATAAAGAGCACACTTAGTAGTTAGTATTAACTTCCTACATTTGGTCATTAGTCCTCGCTATTCAATTTCTATGAGGCTTAGCGTTGTGACACTAAATTCGGTTGTGTTATCTGATACTGGACTGTGCCTTTCCAAGGATACTGCTGGTGCAGTGAAATTGTGGGAGATCACAAGAGGCGCTGTGATTGAAAACTATGGTGAGGTTAGTATTAAATGATTTGGATTCCCTTCAGAAAGCAATCTGACAGTTACTTTGTGTTTCTCCTCGTTTGAGGAATCTCCGGGCCCTTTTTATTTATTTATTATTATTTTTTATTTCAATCCTGTTTTTTAAAAAATCTTTTCTCTAACTTGTGATTTCTATCTCCTGACTATTAGGTCTCATTTGAGAAGAAGAAAGAAGAACTTTTTGAGATGGTGGGAACTGATATTCTAATTGTAGCAATTTCCCAGCTTTATTCTTGATTTTCCTTTAACCTTTGTTTGCTTCTTCAGGTAAGCATACCTGCATGGTTTACTGTGGATACAAGGCTTGGAAACTTGTCTGTACATTTGGATACACCCCAGTGCTTCTCTGCTGAGATGTATTCTGTGGACCTTAACATTGCTGGGAAGCCTGAGGATGACAAGGTATTTACTGTGAATTGTTGTGTTTCAGTTCTTGATTAATAGTACCTTGTATAACCATTGTGATACTTTTTGTTTATTTTCCATATGATACTTCAAGGAAAATCTGCCTAGCAAGAAATTGTACTAATAACTTGGATTAAGGTATAAAATTTGAGATATATAATAAAGTCTTTTGAGATGAGGTTACATAAGTATTACTGAAGATAATTGTAAAATAACCATAGAATTAAAACAAAAACATACCCAAATCAAGAAAGTATTGGTAACTAAACTTCTAATGCAAGTATGGCTCAGATAAAGGCTATTGCAATTGTCCTCAATTCAAGAAGTTATTACTAATCACAGATTTTGCATCATTGGGCATTCTATTGGTTGCCAAACTTTTGAAGTGGTGTGTTTTATTGCTGATGGTGTTCATTAAAACAATCTTGCTATGTTTCTGTTTAAATTGGTTTGCGTAATAAATAGAACTGATTTCCATAATCTCCTGAATTATGTAATAGATTAATTTGGCACGAGAAACCCTTAAAGGTCTTTTGGCTCATTGGTTAACCAAAAGAAGGCAGAGATTTGGATCCCAGGTGTCAGGAAATGGGGAGGTCCCACCTGGAAAGGACATCTCTTCTAGGAATTTAGCTGTATCAAGAGTTGAGGTAGATAGTAATGCAGATAACGATTCTGCTGTATATCCACCATTTGAGTTTTCAGCAGTTTCCCCTCCATCTATCATTACGGAGGGATCTCAAGGTGGGCCATGGAGAAAGAAAATTACAGACTTAGATGGAACAGAAGATGAGAAGGATTTCCCCTGGTGGGTTCTGGACTGCGTGTTGAATAATCGGCTTCCTCCAAGGGAAAATACCAAGTATGTTTTGTTTCTAATTGTCTTTGTAACTTATTTTCAGATTTCTTTGATTTCCATGTTGCAAGGACACTAGAAAGTAAGGAGTTATACAGTTAGTTTCCACTATGGCAATGCATTTTAAAGATTTAGGAACCTATCAAAGACATTTTTTTCTTACTAATGGAAATCTGATTGCTTTCCTTTGTTGTTATCTGCATCATGTACATAGAAATTTAGCAATGTTTTTGGAACTCAACACTGGAAAATGTTTTTGTTATCTCTTAATTTCTCCCAGTCAAATATTTGTTAAATTGACCAATTTGAGAATTAGTTGACGAATGATTCTATTTTGGATCAGCATGAATACACAGCAGTTCATTTTTCATCTTGTGGTTCTTATTTTGAGAATTTATTTCTCCTTAAATTTTATTATTATTATTATTATTTTTAATTTTCTGCAGATGCAGCTTTTATTTGCATCCATGTGAAGGTTCTACTGTTCAGATACTTACTCAAGGAAAATTGAGCGCCCCTCGTATCTTGAGAATACATAAAGTAAGAGCTTCTACTCAATGCACTTTAATTCTTATGAATCAAAATTTAGCTCAGAAAATTGTTGAATAATACTAATTTTGATAATCACAATGGAATGCATTGAATGGAGAGTAAGGATATGGTTGGTATAATTGGGAGGAAGTGAGGAACAGGTGATTACTTAAAAGGGATTTTGCCAACCTAAAAGAGGGAGATGTGACACCTATATCATTCATGTGGTTCTCTCCTTTCTATTACACACCCATTGGACATCTCATATACATTAAGATACATTTGAAGAACATTAAGGGGAACCTCAGTATTTTTCATAATTCATATATAGGGTCAACATTTTCTATTTATGTTCAAATTGAGCATTTAATTCATGAGATTCACATTTTATACCTAATTCTTGTCAATTCTTAATTGCATAGACCTCCCTTATTTTAGAGACAAATTCTTATTTAATTTATGGGAGAACATTAATTTTAAATAAAATTGTCTCAAAGTAGATAATAGACGCGCAACATTTTTTTTTAATCTTAGATTTAATGTGTTGCACTTTTTTCCCCTTCTTTTTAAAGGTAATCAACTATGTCATTGAAAAGATGGTTCTTGATAAGCCGCCATTGGATAGTTTGAATTCAGATGGGACTTTTGTTCCTGGGGGACCTGCCTCAGGTGTTGGAGAATTTCGGTCTGGCCTTAAACCTTGGCAAAAGCTTAAGCCTTCTATTGAGATCTTGTGCAATAACCAGGCAAGTTTATGCAACCTTTGATTGAGACACCATTGAGCAAAGTTACATCCCAAAATTTTAAGTAATTTTATTCATCAATTCATAGATTTAGATGTCTTTCAGGCATGGAACAGTAATATTATTCCTCAATTCATAAACTCAGTTGCATCTTTCATGCATGGAACTAGAGCTAGTTGAAATCTTAGAATATTCTCAAGTAATTTAAAGGACTTTAATGAGAACACGTGTACATAATGTAAACATGTTAAGTTAATATAGCTTCTATTCTTACTGTTTTATAATATGATGCTACTGAACGGGCTTTTATACTATCATCTACCTTAGGGAATGGATGACATTTATGTTGTATTTCTAGGTCATTCAAGAATGTTGTTTATGCGCAGAGTTCTTTCTTCATCTTCTCTGTTTATTTGTTTTTATGTTTTATTATTATTATTATTATTATTATTATTATTATTATTATTATTATTATTATTATTATGTTCTCAATGAGCTCTCTAGAGATGGCTGGAAAATACCTTTCTTGACCAAATAAAACATGTACTTTCTTAGGTATTAGCTCCTGATATGAGCTTAGCCACAGTTCGGGCTTATATATGGAAGAAACCTGAAGACCTTGTTCTCAACTATCGGGTGACACCAGTCAGGTGATCAAGAGGTATTTGAATGTCAGGTAGCATTTTCTTTTTGTTATTCTATTTTCTTGATGTATTATTTATTATTCACTAATGTTTGGTTGCGTGTTTGTTTTTAATCGACTTCCCTCTATTGTGTAGGGCGGGATTGATTGGCCAAGGAGGGGTAGTTTTAATGATGTAACATAGTTGAGGCAGGATTCGGGAATTCTACTAGAAGGTTCTTACATGGATTGAAATCCATCAAAATTGCATCCTGTAGAAATGGGAACCATATATTTGATTTGATTGGCAATATTTTTACATGCAGTTCCCTTGATGAATAATTGAATATTAGAACATTAGTTTCTGTTTTTTGGAGGTGCGGTGATGCCATTACAAGATTCTACTAGTAGTTTTATAAGCCCGGGCTTGGTTTTGGTGGTGGAAAGAATTTGTGTTTTAAGAATGGAGGAAATTTTCAACGATTCAAGCTTGTTGTTGGTGATGTAGATTTGTGCATGAGAAAGAGAGAGAGAGAGGGAGAGGGTGGAGGAGGGGAAGGGTGGACTCTGGTGGGTATATTTGTGTTGCAAGGACCACACTGTAGTGAAGTTTGTTTAATTTCTCCTCTTCCAAATAAAAACATTTCCCCCCTTTCATTGCCAGACTAGTTCATCATATGTATCTTATATTTTTATTTTTTAAAGATACAGGAAAAAAAAGTTGTGCTGTAAATTCTATTTATAATCATAGCCTTTATTTATTTTAATGTTTGTTATTTAAAAAAAATCAATATATTATATATTCTCAACGACATTTTGTACAATTTGATCATATTATAATCTTTAAAATCTCAACAAATTTGGTAATAAGAGTTGTAACGTAAGGAAATTTACTCATCTCACCATAACGTGTGTG
The DNA here is from genome assembly GCA_003576665.1 of Ipomoea trifida. Lineage (NCBI taxonomy): Eukaryota > Viridiplantae > Streptophyta > Magnoliopsida > Solanales > Convolvulaceae > Ipomoea > Ipomoea trifida. Next base: position 550,625 of record CP025653.1, on the reverse strand, counting down.
TGGATGAGTTTAAATGAGCATTGTCTTCTTGTAAAAAGTGAGAATTGTAACAATGGAAGTAGGTTTACTCATCTATCCTATACTTGTATAGTTGACTCTGTTTATAGTTACTTTTTCAACTAAATAAAGCACAATGAATCAATATCGCTTCCACTGATATTCGAATTCACCCCTTCCTATGTTAGGTCCAATTGGATATCACTAGACCACAAGGATAAGGCTTCGACTATAGGATAATAATAAGTCATTAAATATTATGAGAATTTTATAAAGAAAGGATGGGCCTTTGGCTGACCCTTGCAAGTCTATGTGATCAAAACAAGTCATTAAATATGATGAAAATTTAATTACAAAATAAGTCATTAAATATGATGATAATTTAAGTTATGAGTGCATAAATAAGATGATCATCTCTTTGTGCTTCAGTAAATTGAGAAAAGTATGTATAAATAGATACTACATTGTAATAGAGAAAAGTATGTATAAATAGATACTACATTGTAATAGAGTCAATAGTATTTAAAAAAAAAAAAAAGATGATCATCTCATTCTGTAATATTTTAGACTAATAATAATTAACAAAGAAAAAAAGAAAGAGCAGGGAATTTCAAAGCACACCATTTTCTTTCTCCCTTCTCCTTTCCTTGTTCCATTTATCCGTCACAATCTCTCCATGCCACGCACACACACAAGTCCAATATTTTATTTTATTGCCTTTTAGCCCAGGCCCCAGCGACGCAATCAGTCATTTCACATTAATGGGCGGTGTTTCCCTTTTGCATTAAGCATTTCATTTTGCATTTTAATTCAGGCAACGCCATTTGGGGTACTGTAACGATAATAAGATCAATCTTTTTCACAGGTAATCTACTTTAAAATCTTATCAATCATGATACTTCTAGATTTATAGTGGGATAAGGATATGTGTTGTTATGCCATAACTATATCATTGATTTAATCATTTCATCAAATATATTGTTACGTTTGTTGTTGTCACCTCTTGTATTATTGATTCAATCATTTCATCAAACAGATTGTTACGGTTGTTATTATCACATCTTGTTTATATTTGATGCATGCTTTTATTTTGTAAATTTTATATTTAACCATAATAGTTCATAATATTAATCTAAATATATATTTTCAAGAAACAATTGATTAAAATATGCATATTAGATCATGATTATCAAATTATTGTTTGAGACTTACATATCTTAAGAGAAACGGAAGGTGTTTTTTTTTAACTTTTATTAATTATATACAGTACAAGTTATCTGGAAATTGACATGTATAGAAATGAATGGAATTGGGCATATGTACATGTATAATTTATTAACAACGAGCATGTCTATACTGCAGTTTCAGTGGCCATAATGCTCTAATGGTCGCCTGTCCGCACATATAACTCTCGCGTAATCCAAATGAAGGATTGGCTGTTTGTATGGATAGGTTTAGCTTGTTGTGATTGGTTGTTCCTCCAAGTGGGCGCCTCTGAGTGTTGTAAGTTTTGAATCCACACACAGAACAGTCTGTTTCTTGGTTGTTCATATTCCTATAAATCTTTTTTTTTTTTGAAACTATTCCTATAAATCTTGAATTGAGGTATCACAAAACTCTGGGATTTCACTTTCACCTGTCTTTTTGTCGTTTAAAACACTTGAGAAAAAGTTCCATGTGCTGGGCAGCCTTCACTTTCTAATTTAGTTCAGACAGAAAAGCACATTTTCGAAAGGCTCTGGTTGAGAGCTTGCTTGAATCTTGGCATTTTCATTCTTGAGAGTTCATCCTCTCCATCTCAAGCTTCAGTTTGAAAAGATTGGTTTTCAAAAATCATGGCTTTAGTTGTGCAGAGCTTCAAGATATCACCTTGTTTTTCTTTGAATTTGGACTATAAGCTGCAACCTAGAACTAGCATTCAGTGTATAGCGAGCCGGGGGGATTCAGCAGATTTGTTGTCTGATTCTGTTGGAGTAAATGGTGTTTCACTTGTGGGGGAGAATGGGAGAAGTGGTAGTGCTTCAATTGATGTGGGAAATGGGTATTTGAGGTCAGTTGTTAGGGAGGAGAAGAAGAAGAAGGATGATGCTCAAGAAAAGTTGGAGGTTTACTGGGATGATGGATATGGGACTCAAACTGTGAAGGATTACCTTGAATTAGCCAAAGAGATTATTAAGCCTGATGGTGGACCTCCAAGGTGGTTAGCACCAGTCTCTTGTGGTCCTCATTTGAAAGACTCACCTGCTCTGTTCTTCTTACCTGGTAAGACTTTAGACTGAAATATGAGAAGCATGTACCCAAAAAAAAAAAAAACACTTTACATTTTTATACAATATTTGTTCTCTTCAGTGTACTGTTTTATGGTGCAATTGTTATGCTCAAAATCCCCATGTATTACATAAGTTTTCAAGTTAACTGTTCTAGGTTTAGTATATACTGTAGTTTTGTTAGCATCCTAAATTTTCAGCAGCAACATTTTGCATTCTGTCTTTGCAGGAGCCGATGGAACTGGATTAGGTCTCACATTGCACCATAAGGCACTTGGGAAGTATGTTTCTGATATTTTTTTATGAAATTATATATTTCTGTGTGTGTGTGTGTTTTTCCCGATACGCTGTTGTAAGTCTTGTCTCTGTGTTGGTAATGATATGCTCTCGATGATGTAGTAGTTGCAGTTAATCTAGCACTAGGAGAACCTGAACTGCTTCCAATTAGACTAGTCTTATTAGTTTACTTGGGTTAACCATTATCTCTTAATTTTGGAACTCATATTATGGATTTTTGGTTCTATTACAGTATGTCACAATGTCTTATTTAAAATGGAAGACTGACAACTACTAATGTTGATTTCATGTTAATGAATAAATGCTATTTTTGTCGATAAGCAGAACGAACCTAAGTTTATAGTCTCTTCACAAATGGGACATTTGGTTGTGAAAATTTCTTTTGAAACTATCTATGACTTCTGTTTTTCTACTATTTTACAGATGTCTTATATTTAATATTACTTGTCGATAACATGGATATTGTTAGATATTATACATGTTCACATAAACAGAAGATCAAATTGGAAAGTTATGGTCATCTACCCACAATATATATGTCATATTTTCTCTTTTCTCAGAATTGAATTTCGTTTTCCTTTGACAAATTGAATTTATTTTGCTTATGCTTGACTGATTTAAATTGTAAAATTCTTTGTTGCAGAGTTTTTGAACTCTGGTGCTTGCATATTCCTGTGCGTGATCGAACTCCATTTGAAGGTCTTGATACTTTTCTTTCATTGAGTAGTGCGTTCTGTAGGATTATTTTATTTTTTAGTGGTAGATTTAGCTTAAACAAAGCTGAGCCTTCTAAAACAATAATGCTCTTAAAACTGTCTCGCCCCTCCCGCCAGTCACTGAAATAACCTTGCTAAATCCTAAATCATCAAAATCTTTCAGAGCATAGTAATCTGAAAAGGTTAATACATTTCATGTTCAGCTGTAAGAGTAGAAATTGTAATGCGGGTTCTATTACTTCCGTTTTTTAGGGTTGATAAAACTTGTGGAACAAACTGTGAGGATGAAGCATGCTTCGTCTCCAAATAAGCCAATTTATCTCCTAGGAGATTCATTTGGAGGATGCTTAGCTCTTGCTGTTGCTGCTCGTAACCCTAAGATTGACCTTGTCGTGATATTAGCAAATCCAGGTTAAAAAAAACTTTTAGTTTTGGTAATTATAGTACAAACCAAATCTTATTATGTTCTGATGTTTTCTACTATTATTTTTAGCAACTTCATTTGGCAGGTCACAGCTGCAACCTTTGTTTCCTTTCCTAGAAGCTTTGCCTGGTGAACTCCAGTTTACAATCCCCTATCTTCTGAGCTCAGTTATGGGTATGTTTTCTCGTCTTTTATAATATTTTGGTTTTTTCGAACCACACCTTCCTATTCAAAGTTATAGCTCATGATGGTTGGTTTTTACAGTGTTAAAAATATAAAATAAAATTGGGGGCATTATAGTGGTTGGTGTTGAAACTGGCCCGATCAAAATGAACTGGTTGGTTTTTGCTCAAAAGATTTGCCAATTTATGACGGTTGAGTTTTAAGGAGATACTATTCTCCCCCAATTGACATGTTTATGTTATTCAATGAGGTTTTGTAGTGATTTTCTTTCTTTTTGTCCATCTTTAAGCTGCGTCTTTTGGTTGCATTAGGTGAACCGACGAAAATGGCAATGGTTGGCATCGATACTGAACTTCCTCCTACCGTAGTTCTTGAACAACTCTCAAGCAACCTTACCGCTTTACTGCCCCTTCTTTCTGTGAGTCGTGCTTGCAGTTTGTACACATTTTCTGCGTCTTAGTTTTTCCATTTCCATGAGAAGCATATATTCAAATTATATGCTTTTAATATATTTTGTTGAAATATATGTTCTAACCTTTATTCTTCGTTCTTTCTCTCTGTTGAACGTTTGTGAAATTATCTGGAGAAGTGCTATGTAGACCGCTTACTGCTTAAGATGATGCACAAATAAGGGGTGTCTGTTTCTTCTCGTTTGTTAGGGCTTGGCTGATATCATACCGAAAGAAACTCTTATGTGGAAGCTAAAGCTGCTTAAACATGGATCTGCATATGCCAATTCTCGCCTACATGCTGTCACAGCAGAAGTGCTTGTGCTCGCAAGGTCTGGCATCTATGTTGTTTTGTTTAAGGTTGTCTATATTCATTTGATGCTTTCAAAACTAATAAAATTCATGTCTGCCACCATGTTGTGGAGCCTTTAGTTACCCTATCTTTTTTAGTTTTAAAGATTTCCATATTCATTCCATGCGTTAAGCTTTTAACATGTCTGCATAATTTCTATATATAAACTGCATAATTTCTCTTTATAAGAAAGTGGTTAAACAGATAACAAGCACATTGATCTTTGCATCTCGGTTATGTGTTTGAAACCATATACTGCAGATAGGCGTTCGATTATAATCTGTACGTGCTGAAAAATAATATACTATGTTATACTTTTCGACATTGAACCTTGTGGATCTTCAAATGTAAGGCATACACTGTCTGTTGCCAATATCATTAGTTTGTATCTTATTTCCCTTTGGCCTTTGCATTTTCCTTTGAATATATGAGGCATAGATTATGCTGTTCTAACGACTATGGAGTATTTCATTGTAAAATATGCTGAAAATGTGATTCTATTACAGTGGAAAAGACGGCATGCTTCCAAGTGAAAATGAAGGCGCGAGGCTAGCAAGGGCATTAAGAAACTGCAAAGTACGATATTTTAAGAACAATGGACATACCATTTTGCTGGTAGGTGACACTATATTTAATGTCTTTCTGAATATCATGGTGCTTCTTGCGTGATTATTTTGTTTCCTTTTCCCATGTCTTACTATAACACTTATTATCCCTAGGTTATGTTTATGCTTTCTAGATTTGATAATGATAGCCTTGTTTTAGTTCCCCTATGTTAGAATCTAAGATTGGGTTGAGGTCACTCGACTAGGTTATAATGCACATAGGCCAAACCACTCTAAAACGCATGGTTGCCATTTTGAATCCAATCGGACAAGCTTGTGATTGGACCCTCCCCTGAAATAGAAGCTTAGTGGCAGCTCTGATATCATGTTAGAATCTAAGATTGAGCTGAGTTTACTCAATTGGGCTGTGCACATGCCATACTAAAAGTTTGAATCCAATCAATTACTTTTAGTCTAATTAACAACACATGTTTCTCTCTTATTTCTCAATACGGGACTCTTAACACACCACAAAAGAATCCGTTGCTTGGATGGATTATCATCAATTCAAATAGTCTCTTGAGAAATCCAATCCTTTATCATAGTCATTATATTTAGAGTCTATAATTTTATGCTATTAGCATTCATGACTCTTTATGTGAACCTCAGAGGGTGAACAAATTTTAATACCCAGTTTGTTGCCATTTCAACTTGTGCAGGAAGATCATGTCAATCTATTAAGTATCATAAAACGTACAGGCAAATATCGTCGTTCAAAGAAGCACGACTTTGTCTTGGATTTTCTGCCACCTAGTGGGTCAGAATGCAAGAAAGCCATTGATAACAATAAGTAAGCAACCATACCGTCATTCTTTCAGAATAATTCTTGCTGTCTTACCGGTTTTCCATTTCCTTTTTAGTTTATATGATGCTAGGGATTTGGTAAATGTTGTGTTTTATACTTAATAATTCTATGGGGTCATAAGTAATGTTTCATATAATTTCATTGATACCCATACCGTGAAATTTCAATTTTAGGAATTACCGCAACTTTACTGGTCCAGTGATGTTCTCCACAATGGAAGATGGGAGAATAGTAAGAGGGATAGCAGGGGTTCCTGACGAAGGCCCAGTGTTGCTAGTTGGTTATCATATGCTTATGGGGTTAGAACTCGTGCCCTTAATTGAAGAGTTTTTGAGGGTGAAAAAGATATTAGTTCGTGGTATTGCACACCCTACGCTATTTTCTCAGTTAGTTGAGGGTGATGGTGGTGCTAACGAAGACGCTTTCATGGATTTGATAAGACTATTCGGGGGACTACCTGTCTCGCCTAGCAACCTCTTTAAGTTGCTCCAAACTAAATCGCATGTGCTTCTTTATCCCGGGGGTGCTCGTGAGGCCTTACATCTAAAGGTGAATTTTCTCTCTCTTGTTCTTGATATATGCACGGTTCATCTTCTTCTCTGCATTATGGGAAGCCTATTACAGTTGTATACATTTCTAGTCTGTTCAAATGTTCATTTCTTAATATAGTTTGGTATTCATGATGGAAAAGAAGAACTGTATTAATGAAACAGAAACATATGTTCAAAAGCATTCTACTAAAATGATACCTACCCCCTCAAAGTAGTTATCCCTTGAAAGATTCTAGCATTGCAGTTTATTCACGATTTAGCAGATTGGCATCATGTCTCATTGTGCAAATTTGGATGCAAAGACTTAAAATTTCATAAAATGTTATAGTTCTTGCTTTGTTTTACTACCAGGGAGAAGAGTACAAGTTGATATGGCCAGATCAACCAGAATTTGTAAGAATGGCGGCGAGGTTTGGGGCTACAATTGTGCCATTTGGTGTTGTTGGAGAAGATGATATTGCACAAGTATGGTACTCTTCTGTCTATGTGTCTTTATGTTATGTAATGTGAACCACAACTTAATAATATTTTGTGTGCTCGTGATTTCTGCAGTTAGTTCTCGACTATGATGATCTGATGAAAATCCCTGTATTAAATGACCGGATAAGGAATAACAATGAAAAAGCTAAGGAAATGGGGTTTGCAGTAAGGTAGTTGTCCTTTGCTGAGTACTTGTTCTTGTTTCCTCCAAGCTCTCTACAATAATTCTTGTGATCTACGTACCTAATCTTTGTCTGTCTTTCTGCTGCAGGGCTGATAAGACCGGGGAGATTGCCAACCAAACTTTGTATCTCCCGGGCTTGTTGCCCAAGATCCCTGGCCGCTTGTACTACTTGTTTGGAAAGCCTATATCAACAAAGGGGAAGCGGGAAATGTTGAAGGACAGGGAGAAGGCGAGAGAATTGTACTTGCGGATAAAATCTGAGGTTGAAAATAGTATGGCGTATTTACTTAAGAAGAGAGAGGAAGATCCTTACAGAAGCCTTGCTGACCGGACTGCATATAGGGCATTCTCTGCTCCTTTTGATCAAGTTCCCACTTTTGATATTGATTGACTTGTCAAATTGTTGCTTTCTGCTGCATCATGTAATTGCACCTGTACACATTTTTATGATGTATGATATGACCATGTCATCATCTCTCGGCTATAAGCCGCCCTATCCAGTGCCATTTTCTCACCTGCATTAGGTATCGCTTCGCCATGACATATCAAATCAGCTCCCCATCCCCATCAATGTATGTGTATGTACCCAAAATAATACTCAATAATAATAAACTTGATACCTGAAGTGCAGATATATGAACAAAAACCAGTAAGCTAGTAACCTATGTTCACAGCTCGGGTATTCTATACTCTATGCAGAGAATTACAACAAGCGAAGACTACAGCTAATGACACAAACTTGTACACCCTGGTTTGTTTCATAAAATGTACTCAAACCGCAATGAGGATGGTCAACATGTAAGCACGAAACCCCTAATAAACCATCCTGTTGTTTAAGCATTAGGGCCCTATGATGCAATGAAGTCTTTAGCCTACAGTTCAGCTGAACAGTTGAGTGCCAGGCTTTTACAAGTGCCTGTTGAAATTGTCAAGATATGGAAAATTGTGTTTCAAGTCAAGTATGGAAGTGACACAGATCGAATCCTCCATGAGATACAGGAATGATGATGTCTTTGTCTACATGCAAGAGCTCAAGGCTTAAGCAAACAAAGGTTTAAGTGTTTCCTTTTTGGTTTGCTAAAGGTAGCATCAAGTGGCCCTCAAAGATGAGATTTGTCCTGAACTATGAAGGCTACCCACAAGAGAAGAGTATACGGTGTCATCGGGTGTAAGGCCTGCCTCTATCATTTCATCGTACAATTTGAAAGCTTCTTCTGATCTGCCCTCTTTTGACAAACCTGAAATCAGTGCTGTGTAAGACACTACTGTTGGGACCAAACCCTTTGCACTCATCTCATTGAAGAGTTTCAAAGCAGCATCTGCATTTCCAGATATACATTCCCCATGAAGAAGTGAGGTGTACGCATAAACTTCGGGCTTCAGTCCCTTACTTACCATATCATCTCTAATCTTATAAGCTTCCTTCATCAGACCTTTCTTGCAATACCCATCTATCAGAGCATTGTATGTCACGATATTGGGTTTCACCCCTTTATTTTCCATCTCGCGAAGCATCCTTTTCGCTTCAACGAAATTTCCTTCCTTGCAATAAATATCAATCAAAGTTGTATAAGTAACGACGTTGGGATTCACACCTCTTTCCACCATTGAAAACAACCAAGTCTTAGCTTCCTCTTGCCGACCCAGTTTACACAACCCTGTGGCAATTATATTATATACGTAAGCATCAGCTTTAAGTCCTTTGCTTTCCATAATTTCTAGCAGTTTCCATGCTTCATCAATCATTCCTTTCTTACAATACCCATCCATTGTTGTATTAAATATGATATGGTTTATGCTGATTCCTTTGCAATGCATCTCATTAAGCAAAATTTTCACAGCATCCATTTGCCCATTTTTGCACAGGCCATTTATCAGAGATCCATATGTGTGAGCATTAGGAACAAGGCCTCTCTCAACCAATTGGTCGAACAGCAAAAATGCTTTTTTAAGATTACCCGACTTACTGTAACTACTAATCATGCAAGTGTACAGATGAACATCTGGCTCTATGTTTTTCTGCTGCATTTTCTCAAACAATTTCTCAGCCTCTTCAAAATTCCCCAAGTTTGAATAACCTTCTATTAGAACTGTGTAGCTTGTTGCATTGAGCTCCATTCCTTCCTTCTCCATCTCATTTAAAATTTCTTTTACAGCACCAAGGTCTGAATTCTTCACATACCTATCCAACAATGTATTATAAGTATATTCATTAGGTTTTACACCTCTACAAAGCATGTCATCCATCAATTTTCTTGCTTTATCCACTTCTCCCCTTTTACACAATCCATCAATCACCATTGTCATTGAATAAACTGTAATCTTCACATTTGCCTCCACCATCTTCTGGAAAAACTCAAACATGGAGTGAAATTGATTAGATCTTTTAACTGCAAGCAAGTAAACCATACAAGATCTGTCATCAATCTCAAACTCATTATTCTTCAAATAGTCAAAAACCTCCTCAGCTTCCTTAAACCTCATGTTATCAACATAAACCCGAAGCAACATATCCATCAGTTTTAAAACCATCTTTGGATTTCCATTATTCTCCCTCACTAAATCTGCTATTTCTGACACCGGGCATCTAAGACTATCATCAGCAGCAACAGCATTCAATATATCCTTCCCTTGATTGAACTTCCTGGCTCTAAACAAGCGCAAAACAAGGATTATGTGTGCTTGAAGATCAGGTTTGCTGACTGTCAAAGACTTGTTGTTTTGGAGGAATTTGAAGAAGTTTAAGCAAGAAAGGTGTGGGACATGGGGGTTGGAGAGAACAAGGCGGGCCACTTGGGGATTGATACTGGAAATTAGAGAGGGGTTGATATCTAGGCCATTCCAGGTAGATTTAGTAAGGGTTTTGGAGATGGAACTGGCAATTTCTGCATCAGATTTCTTGGGGAAAACTCGTTTCACAGTTTTGAAAAATGCTTGAGCAGACATTGACTGAAATCAAATTTCGTTTGCTGTTGAAGCTACAATTCTCACAATCAACAAATAAAACTGAAAAATCCACAATTTAGAGCAAAACGATTGATTCTCTCCTTCGTTATGGACCAAAACGCGATTTCTCAAAGTGCAGCCAATGAAATAAGTTGTAGATTTCAGTATTCACTCTCTCGCGAGTTAAGGTTTCTAACAGAAGATGTCGTTTGTGACAAAATCGAAATGCAAAAGTTAAGCTAGTACAAGTATTGAGTTACCTCCACGATCGCGGTGGTTGGGGGTGGTGGCGGGGAGGCAAGTGACGACCGGAGAAGTTGGAGTAGAGATGGGAATGGAGCTCTACTTCGATGAGTTGGATTTGGGCCTAAGCCCATTTCAGAACAAACAAAATCTAAATTTTGGGCTTCTAAGCTAATGATTTTTAACAAAAAAATAATGGGTCCAATACAACTAAGCAAGTATGAATTTTGGAGAATTAGCAAATGGTCTACAAAACTGTGTGGACTATACACCATACATAAATAGTACATTATTTTGTATAAACATTCAGTATTTAGTATATAAATAATGTATTTTTAGTATATTAAAAATATATATTGTATTCAATGACAGTACATTATTTTGTATAAAGGGCAAGTATTTGGGCATCACTAGCAAAGAGACAAGGGCAAATTATTATGTGTTGTGTGGACCACGATCCAAAACGATGCCGTTTTAATGTTAAAAAAAAAAAAAAAAATTCTTACTTCTTGTGCGTGTTAGAATAATGAACATTTTGGATAAGATTATCCTATGTGTTAGAATATAATATAAACTCTTTTGAATAGTTCCCCATTAGATAAATGATCACATGCAAAAAGATAAAACGTTCTAAATTACCTATAGCTGATTAGCTTAAATAAAAAGGGTCAATATAAGTCAATAATGAGCTACCTGAGATACCTATCATTGATAAGTGCGTGAGCATTGTGGCTTAGAGTTATCTGAGTTCTCTGATCCCACTACCTATTGAATTTGTTTTTTGGAATGAGTTATTCTCTTAAACTTAAGTAGCCATAAAGCATATGTGCTTCAAGTGTCTACTTGTTGCATAGAAAGGCCAAGAATCAAAAGAAGGAAAAATCAGGTTCCTACTATTCAAGTTTCTTCATGTACAAGTAGTCCAGTAATAATAGTTGGCTTACCTGCATGGTTCTAAATTTGACATCTTATAAAAGTTTATCTATTATCCTTCTCGATTTGAACTGATCAGTTATAGACTTATAGACAACATAGACATGTTTATCTCATTTTGATTCTTTACTGACTAAAATTACAAAACATACTTCACTTAAAACAAATCTCCATGTAACAACATTACAACAGTAAACTTTTTCTCTAAATAAAAAAAAAAAATCAATTACTAATTATCGAATCAGATTCCACAAAACTCTACACTTTGAATCTGCTTATTATTTGTTTTATATATATCTTGGAATTCTACTTTATGCTTCTCACTAAAAGGGTGCAGTAAGCTCATTGGCTCAGCATGCATAGTGGCCTAGAATATGGTTCTTTCAAGTAGTTCACTATACATATATAGAATAAATCCAAAGTTGATATGAATTGAATATAGTTGTAACATCATATATATATATATATATATATATATATATATATATATATATATATATATAGGATACAAATCAAATAAAAGTTTATGTCCAATTATGAATATCATACAACTTTACAAACATTGTACTCAAAAACTATGATATATAAATGTATTATAATTTAAGAAAAATACACTGCTTTGTAGTTTTGTACGGTGTACTTTTGCATTGGCACCTAAATTGTGGAATGTTATGTTTGGTTGCCTTTTTTTTTTTCTTTTTCCCTTTTCTTTTGGAATTTTGTGTATAAAGCATGCATTATGTGATATACGGATATCTATATCCAGATAGGATTCTCCCATATGTATTCTTTACATTGGAATCAGGAAAGATTAAAATGTAACTGTGAAGCTATAGGAAGTGAGGGATATGATTACTTGTTGATAAGGATTGGAAAGGGATGAATAATGGAGTATAGATTAGATATTTAGATGTAGATATTTTATGTACTTATACCAACTATTCGATTTGAACTACTTTATTTAAATTGAATATATTATTGTTAGAAATCTTATTTACCTCAAAATGATTAAGATCAGAATTAAAATTTTGATAAATTGTATAGGTATTATCGGGTTTATTCCATGCACACCATTGAGTAATAGTACGTCATGAGTTTTCACCAATAAAAATTGTGTTAGGAATACAAGATCAATATTGTTTCGGGCTAACACCTTTTCGGTTGAGCTATTAATTTAAATACACTAATCATTTTTAAGTTGGTTGGGTAATTGTGTTAGCAACTATAATGTATCAAGTTGGGAGGGATTTATTGACTTTTTCAATTTGGTAAAGTTTGATTCCTTCTGGTTGGAGCTATCCATTAGCTTTATTGGTTTGAACTGGTCATGGGCAACTTATGATATATATGGTTTACCAACTTGCTCTATCCAAAGGGCACATTCAAACAACAATTGTGAGGTTATAGGTACTTAGGCTAGTTTACCAACTCATTTCACCCACGTACATAAGAACGGGATTCTTGATACCAGCAATCACAATAAGTTACATGAGATGTGCCCTTAAATACACATAATATAAACTAACTACTATACAACTAGGATCATAGAGTCCTAAATCCTAACACTCCCCTCAAGCACAAGGTTGTTGACTAACAATCAGAAGCTTATCTCGAAGAAACGTAAACTGAAGAGCATGTAAAAGTTTAGTAAAAATGCTAGACAACTAATCCTTGAGATGAAGTTAACAAGAAACTCACTAGACGCCAGCTTGCCATGGACAAAGTGGTAGTCAGGCTCAATATATATATATGCTTAGTCTTGATATAGAACACAAGGTTGGTGCCTAAACACAATAAAGCCACTAGTAAATTTAGGATCTTTTTGACAACCAGCCCCAGTTAGAGTCCAAAAAGCATGCAACTTTGTAGACACACTCAAAGGAGAATAAGTCGACGTGGAACACATGGTTGGATACTTGTGACATATGTCTAGCCAGGATTGGAGACTCCCATTTCCAGTTGTACTATATAAGCACATAGATTTTCCTCTCTCAGAACTCACAAGACAAAACAACAAAGCAGATAAAACAGAAAGATTTTGGTAGCTCATCAAATCATGGCTAGTTATGACTACAGCAGTTACAGAACAGGCGGTAGCAATAGCAATGGCGGGCGCGATCACGTGTGCCGCCCGGTCCTCGTGGACGCTCAGGGGAGAAGAACGCCTCTAGGATACATGACCAACATGAACGGCTTGCAAGGCTACGTGGTTAAGGCGGCCGAGAGAGGCGGCATCGATCAATTGAGCGAGCATCTCATCAGAGGCGGCGGCGCCGGCCATGCCCGCCATAATGCCTATGCTTCCAACGTCGCCGCCGACGAGGATCAGGATCTGTTCGAGAAGATCCGGAGAGAAGTGAGCCGCCCCAAGAGTAGCAGCTGGAACACCAAGCAGGAGCACGGTAATTACGCCGCCGCTGCCGCGGCGGCGACTCAGCAGATTCTGCATTTTGGCTCGCCGGCCGGGAAATATTCGTCCGCCGGAGTGGAGGTGGCGCCGCCGCCGTATTACGGTGGGCGAGAAACCATTGATAGTGAAGAGGCGAAGAAGCGGTACGGCAGGTGGGGAAGCGTGGCACCGCCTCGGAGGGAATCGTATGGAAGCGTTGACAGCGCGGAGGCGGCGGCGAGGTATGGCGGCGTCCGCTTCTAAGAGCAAGCGCATTTCGATCATAATATATAACGGATATTTCATTTTGTTTCGTATTATATATATATATAAAGGATCCTAAAAACAAACAACTTTTACCCTTTGTTTGGGAGAAAGTTGATATCATATATATGTTTGTATGTGATGCACTGCATCAATTTGGGGCTTTGTAGTGTGTAATGTGTATATGTAGCATGTAAAAAAGTTTATGTTATTATAGTATGTCATTTTGAGTGAAATAATCTAATTAAAAAAAATGAAACAATAGTTAATCGACTGACTAAGACTTAGTCGGTGCTTAGATGGATAAGTGGCCTAGTCGGCCCGCCACCTGGAACATTGTTTATAGTATCGTGTTATAGAAGGTTCTATGGAATGATCAACAAGCTCCTAACAATTGCCACATTACATGCTCCTAGACAACCAAAATATGAAAATTTAGGGATAACCCAATCAAATTAGTCAAGAGGTTTGAGTTAGTTATAAGCAACCTAGGTTGATATACCTGTATTTTTGCCAGCTAGGGTGGTTGTCACTCAAAATATGAAAATTTGTAATGTATATAAATTTCCCTCATTAGTCTCACAATCAAAGTTTACTTGATAGATTTGCCAAATTTAAAGCAATATTTAAATAAATAAACTAAATACTTTTCATGCGTCTAGTATATTTAAGAGTTTGCTTGCTTCATGGACTTCCTCTTTATCTCATGTTTATCGCGAAGCAAACCATGTCGCTGACGCACTAAGTGCTTTTAGCATTCACCGTTCTCACCCTTCTTTGTTTTTGGACTTTTTCTCTTTACCAGCATCTGTGCAAAACGCTTTTATGTATGATTTCAGAGGATTTTCAGCCCCACGCCTGATGAATCAATAAAATTGTTTCCTGTTAAAAAAAAAAAAACTACAAGCAATATAGAATTTACAACAGCAAATAGCTAGGTGCGGCGAAATTGAAAGCGGCTTTTCCTCCCACTCCCCTCTAACGGTGCCGTTTAAGTGGAGCCAAAAATGTCTTGTTTTCTTCTTTTATGATGACATGTCATTTTTTGATGCAATAAGCTGTAAATGCAGGAACCACCGTGCAATAACATTAACTTCTGCTAAAATGTAGGGAAGACATCAATCCCTGCTTCAAATGAAAACTCATCACAGTATTGCAGATTTTGTAATCAAAATAAGAAATTTGTATTCAAATGAAGACTCATCACAGTATTGCAAGATTTTGTATTCAAAATGACAAAAAGAAGAGGAAAACAAACACCAAAAGGGTGAAAAATGCTATTCACTAGCTGCACTTGAATTCTAAAAACACAAGTACAGATGGTCCAATACTTTGATTTTCAGGAATAGATTACAGACCTATATCCCATGAAAACCTTGTGATTTCTGACTAGATATCATAGCAAATTTTTAGTTTCCATCATCTTCATTCGCTACAGGGGAAGCTTTTTGATCATTTTTAGAGTTCTCAAATGTCACATGCCCCGTCATAGGATCAACCTGACGATTGTCTCTTGGTCCACCTTTTCGTCCCATGGCCATCATCGGTGGTGGTGGCAACAAGCCTGCTCTAAAGAGAAGACGCTCAACTGGTTCCGATGGCTGTGCACCAACTGATAGCCAGTATCTATGTATGGGAAAATTAGCAAATTCCACAATAACACGTTCTAATTATAATGAGGATTCAAAATACAGAACATGTTTGGAATAAGCATTTTGCAGAACATACAGTTAGAAGCGGTCAAAGAATAACCTAGGTGCCATTTTTCAATTGTGTTTTGACACCAGTATGTAAGAACAGACCAGAAATTGCATTTAGAGAAAGCAAGTAGCTACATAAAACCGGGATATTTGTGTGTTTGTTTAGGACTGACAAGCACTATCACTGCAAAATTCATAATTATTTAAATTGTCCCATTTACAATCAGGATGGAATTTCTTTGTTCTCGATTACCAGATACAAAACTATGAAGTATGAACTACATGAAACATAAGCCATTTCCAAGGAATACATAAATAGCATAAAAGCTCATTGACTTTAATGTTAATGCCTCCCAAATCAATGGTTTTATGCAAGATTGCATTAGTTTTATTCATTATGTAAGTGTGATCTAATTTCTCATATCTGATCTTACTCTTCTATGCACGAGCTTAGATGAACTGAGAAGTCAGAAAAAGAGCGCATGTGAACAAGTAAAAGGAAACCCACTTACTTCACCCGTTCAAAATTAAGACCCATTCGTTTCCCACCATCTTGACCTGAATAAATCATATAATGATATGTTAGAAACTTAAAATCTATTGCAATAATAAAGATCATACAAGAACTGATCAAAATCCAAAAATGATTCAATGTCTTCAAAGGTCAGTACAGATGCAAAGATGAAGAACGCAATGTATAATCAACATGGGTTGAGATGAAATAATGCATGATGACAATGGTAGCTAGCATGGCTGAGTGGCTGAGTGGCTGACTAACTTATCATTCCTGCTGAGCTCATAACCAACAAATAGAATGCTCAAATGCAAAAACACAACCAAAAAGATCCTTTTCCAATCATCAAAACAAAAGAACTAATATTAATAAGAAAAAAGGCCAGGTTTTTACTCAAAATCTCAACACCATTTCAGTTTCTTCTTCCAAAAACTAGATGAAACTATAACCTTTGGTGATTTCGAAAAGGGAGAGTTAACAAAATACTGGTAATTTCAATAACATTGACAATTGCCACATTACTTGCTCCTAGTCAACCAAAATATGAAAATTTAGGGGTAACCCAATCAAATTAGTCTGACTGTTGACTTGATAACCACAAAATTACAAGTGACTCACAACTAGAGAGGTCTATTGGCTTTATTGGTTTGAGCCTTTAAGCTAGAAATGATAACCACAAAGTTACAAGTTTGACTTTCAACTGCAGCGGTCTATTGGTGTTATGGTTTGAGTTAGTTATTAGCGACCTAGGTTGATTTACCTAGTATTTTTGCCAGCTAGGGTGGTTGTCACTCAAAATATGTAAATTTGTAATGTATATAAATTTCCCTCCTTAGTCTCACAATCAAAGTTTACTTGATAGATTTGCCAAATTTAAAGCAATATTTAAGCAAATAAACTAAATACGTTTCATGCGTCCAGTAAATTTAGTGGCTTTGCATAAGAAACTACAAGCAATCTAGAATTTACAGCAGCAAATAGCTAGGTGAGGCGAAATTGAAAGCGGGTGTTGCCTAGGGGTTTACCGGGTAGGGGGTTATAGTAACCGAGGACTTCCAAATGCTTGCCGTCTCTGGGAGATCTGCCGTCGGCAGCCATCACTCTGTAGAATGGCTTGTTCTTGCACCCGAACCTCGACAATCTCAGCCTAACCACCATTTTTGCAGCAGTCTATGCCCTCTGTGTTCTTCTGACAAAATGGAATCGACGGTTGAATTTTACGGGAGATATAGGTACCAAATCTAGTAGCGCCCTAATATGAATTGTTTAGTGGGTTCGCACTGATGTAATTGGCACACATGTTTCTAATATTGGGTAAAAGACACATATAAAAAAATAAAAATCATCGACAAAAATATGACATTTTAAAATTTAGTACAAAAATGTGAAAATTTACTTTTCTAAAAGTATTTGGTGTCAGACCCGCATTAAGTGATAAAAACACGCATCTTAAATGTTAAAATGACACAATGACACACCTTAAGCAGCTTAAGTTCTCAACAATTGAGTGATTGACTTACAAAGGTTCGTGTGAGAGTGGGATGCCACCAGACTACAAGATTTTTGGTCAGGAAAAAAAAAAAATATATATATATATATATATATATATATATAAAGTAAAATGTGTGCGTAAGATTAAAAGACACTCTTTATTAATGAATGGGTCGGGTACAAGACAATTATACCTTAATGGAGTTCAGTCAACGTGACATCGGATCAGAGGTTCCCGAGTTACTTGATTATTATATAGAAAACAGCCAAAAGTCTTCTCCACAACATTAAATGCGGTATATATAGACTATCAGGGGACATGTACCGGGTTAGTGACATGACGACCGCGTGGCGGGCATGCACTGTCCAAAGGCGGGTCCCATAATTGGAAGCCAGGTGTCGTGAGACCAAAGGGTTTGGACTCGAGGGGGACGTCTAGAGACAGCCGGGCACCCCGTCATCTCGAGCTATGGGGATTTGATCGGGTTTGGCTCCAAGCTGACTCATAGACTAACTGAATAGGTCGGTTTGACCGATCATGCGACAGAAGACCGGTCAATGAATAAGCGGGAGATACTGCACGGTGATCGGGAAATAATCCCTATCAATATATATATATATATATATATATATATATATATATATATATATATATTAATTACAACTATCGCATGTCAAAGGGTGCCCGTATACATTTACATAAACTATGTATATGACAATCTAATTATCTTAAGGCACCATGGCCTCAAAAAGTTGTAATTCTTTTAGATGATCACGAACATCTAAATCAAGCAGTCACAAACTCATAAGTGTATTTGAATGGAAGTCGTCACGATAGTTTTTTTAATAATTGATAAGTATAATTAAAAAATATTCGTCGAAATAAAAATATATTGTAAATCAAGATACACTTTAGCATTAAAATTTAGAAATATATGTTACCTTATATACATCATCGATAACTTACTAAGTAAGGTTAAAAGGATTTAATTGTACATTTTTTTACAATTCAAGTGTTTTTTTTCTTTTTTACTTTAAGAATAACTATATTATTCTAAAATAATTCAATTCCAATAGAGAAGTAAAGTAACATAGGTACAAACTACAAAGTCATAAACTAAAGTACTAAAATAAACGCTTCAAGTGTTGTGTTCGCGGAGGATTCGAGTCCGGGTTTGTAACACAAAAAGCAGTCAGAGGAAGTCACGAAACAGAGCAAAAGGCTATCACTCACCTTCTCTCCCTTGCTCCGCACTCCATCCCCACCCAAACTGCGCCCGAGGAGAAACCCTGAAACCCAAACTCAAAATCCACTCCCAAAATCGCGTAAGGAATTCTCACAACAATCGCTTGATTGGCAAAGTGAGAAGTTCAAGCTTCCATAGCCAACAAGAAAGAAACGATGGAGGATAGTGGAGTAGCAAGCAATGTGGCTGCCGCCATTGCCGCTGCTTTGGACTGGAGCTCTTCTCCCGACGCCCGTAAAGCCGCTTATGATTATATCGAATCCGTAAGTATATATATTTTAATTATTTTCTTAATATTTTTTTTGTTGAGTTAGTAATAATAATTTAAATATTTGATTTCTTTAGCGCACAGTTTTAAGGCAGGTTGATGAAAGAATGAAAACCTGGAAAATTAATTATGTCAATTTTTGGGATTTTGTAAGGTTTTAGGCTCATAGTTTAGAAACACTGAAGCCATGGGTGTTTAGAATAATTTAAGATTCTAGTTACTTTTTTTCTGTGAGGCTTTAATGCTTCATCGGTACAAGCTCTCCTTGTAAAATCTAGGGTTTCTGGAGTTCTAGGTCTATAAGGAAAAAGAGGAAACATGAGTGCTCTTTCTAGTTTGATTCATTTGGTCCAACAGGAGTTGGAGATGACTGATGAGAGTATTTAATTGAAGTTTTAGCCAAAGCTTGGAACTTTATGATATGAGGTCCAATAGGAGATGGAAATGGGAGCATTTAATTGAAGTTTTAGCCAAAGCTTGGAACTTTATGATATGGTAAGATCATGGCAAATTTAAAGGTATGCAATATGCTTTTGGTGACTCTAGAGTAGTAGAGTTTCATATGGGTTTAGGACTTTAGGCCAGCAGAAATGGAAAATAAATGATTTTTTGTGTGTGTGTGTGTGGGGGGGGGGGGGATATGGTTTTTTGTTCTCTATGAACTTCGTCATCATCAGTATGCAATTTAAGTACTATGTGTTTCTCTTGTATACTTCTAAGTCTCAGTGGAGTTTTAGGTTCATGGAGAATAGAGGTACATTTTAGCCCTAGTAAGTTGTCATGTGATAGTATATGCTTCAGTACGAGGCTTGGATAATGATTATCAGATATGATCCAGGGCATTCAAGATGTGAAGTATTGGTTGCGAAACAAGTATAAACTATTAATGTTATTCTGGATTTCTAATCTGCAATGTCTTTAAGTCATTTTATTGTATAAATAAATATCAATAAAAAGTTGCTAAATGTATAAAATTACAACCAAATGGGCTAGACATATGTCTTTTGTTATGCATTAACATTTCTAACCCAAACTGTACCATGTCAACATATTTCAAGGTAAAAGCAGGGGATGTACGTGTTTTGGCAAGCACATTATTTATTTTAGTGAGGAAAGATTGGTCTTCTGCAATCCGACTACAAGCGTTTAAGATGCTCCAGGTCAGATTATGATAAATATTCATATTATATTGTTCCTTATTCTTACTGGTTGTTTTAATCCCCCAAGAAAATAAGTTTATGTCATTACAACTCCTAATGTGATTTATTTGCAAGAGTTCCAATTGAGAATTTGGTTAAGAGGAGAGTAGAGAAAAACACGTCCTCCCCCCAATTGGTGATAATTTAGATTTGAAAGATAGAAAACAGAAAAGATGCAGCAATGAAATATATGCAATATGCCCATGTTCGAACTGGGAATCTGAATTTGAAAACATGGTGGCAAAGTGGAAAAATGCTAGGGAGGTGAGCTGCCAAGTCTGGAAATGTGTGTAATTGGTCTTTTTAAGGGTGGCTAGTTGGCTCTTTAGGTTTTGGGCCCTTGGATGTTGCTTCACAAGGTTTTATTGGGTTTCAAATTTTGTAGTAGGTCTATTTTGTATGTGCAGTTCTATGTACTTGGGGTTGCACTCCTTGGTGCTTTTTAATTAATAACTATTATTTACCTATAAATAAAATAGCTGGCCCTGTTTAAAATTGGTACAATTGTTCTCAAATATAGATATTTCCACAATTCCACCTTTCTACAAGAATAAAGAATAAGTAATCTAACACCTGAATTTGCATAGCTCTTATACACCTACATCTAAATTGCTCTGTCTTCCTATCAATCCTCGAGTCTTCATCTTATTCACAGAATCTAGTGCGGTTGCGGTGGGATGAATTAAACTCCACTGAGCGAAGAAATTTTGCAAATGTGGCTGTTGATTTAATGTCGGATATTGCAAATCCTTGTGAAGAGTGGGCTGTGAAAAGCCAGACTGCTGCTCTTGTTGCTGAGGTTGTTTTCCCTTATCCCTTTTGACTTGTCTTTTAGTGTTTTTATTTGGTGCTTTTGCAGTTCTAGTATCTTTATGTTACTACACTACAGATATTAAGGAGGGAAGGCTTAAGTTTATGGAAGGAGCTCTTTCCATCACTACTATCTTTTTCAGACAAGGGCCCTATACATGTAAATTTCTTCCTTTCCTAGTTTGATGCTTTGTTTAGGTTCCATATTTTCTTAAATTTGGATTCACTTAAAGATGAATTTTCTTTCAATGCCAGGCAGAGTTGGTTTCAATGGTGCTAAGGTGGCTTCCCGAAGAT
Source organism: Ipomoea trifida (assembly GCA_003576665.1). Lineage (NCBI taxonomy): Eukaryota > Viridiplantae > Streptophyta > Magnoliopsida > Solanales > Convolvulaceae > Ipomoea > Ipomoea trifida. The sequence goes on along the minus strand of CP025653.1, from coordinate 529,014 downwards.
ATTACTATTCACAATGAAGATTTAGAAGGTGTTTTTATCTATTTTAATGCCACCTATGCTCTGTTAAGCATTGCAGTGAAATGCAGTATTGCAGCTTGCATCTACATGTATCTTGAAGTTTAATTGTACAACATAAATCTTGATGTTTTTTAATTTCTTACCCAACTTCCATAAAGGTCAAGAGTGAGGCCTAGGAATCACTGGTACAAGGGTTGGTTGGTTGGCTTTGTGTTTTTTTTTTTAGTTCTTGTTTGGTCTAGCTTTTGTTTCCTGAGAAGTAGTTTTTTATCTACTTTTTTAAGGCCTCAAACTTGGAGCTTCTTGAAAAAGAGGCATTTTCCTCTTATTTACTTCTAAAAGTCTTTTTCTAATTCTACTGTTTTGCCCAGATTCTAGAAGAATAGATAAGCCCTATTGACCTAGAATAAGTTTGGCCAGATAAACACTTGTTGAAAGTTGAGGGTTGTAGTATAATAAAACAGTTTGTTGAAAGATGTCTTTTTATATAGTTATATGTTATAAAAATTGAAGAAGGAATGGTATATGCATTTCATGTATGGTGCTATATAGGAACGATTTGATTTCTAAAAATTTTATTTATTTAGTCCTTACATATACTTATTATTACTATTATTAATAATAATTAATTAATTTTTTTGGTTCAGGTGACAGGCGTAGGATGTTGCTACGTGGGCTTACAGAATCTTTACCTGAGATTTTTCCCTTACTGTACACTGTAAATGGCTTGCTAGAACTAATAGTAAAGTTCAATTCTTATGTTTCATTATTAATTCTTTCTTTTCCCTCTTATCAGTTACTAGAAAGACACTTTGGAGCTGCACTGGCTGAAGCAGCAAGACAACAATTGGACATGGCTAAACTACATGCAACAACAATAACAGCTACCTTAAATGCTGTAAATGCATACGCCGAGTGGGCTCCCTTGCCTGATTTGGCAAAACATGGAATAATTCATGGGTATGCCCTCCGAGTCATTTTCTTTTCCTGATGATTTGTGAAGTGTATAGCATTTATTTCTGACCACTTTCTCAAACAGCTGCGGTTTCTTACTATCTTCTCCTGACTTTCGTCTCCATGCATGTGAGTTTTTCAAGCTTGTCTCCTCAAGGTATGCAGTTTGGATGTTATATTATTATATTATGCGGGGAGATTCAAGTTTTTGGAAACAATATTATGAGCAGTGAATTCTCATTTGCAGGAGAAGACCTAGTGATGCTACTTCTGAGTTTGACTCTGCAATATGCAATATTTTTCAAATTTTAATGAACATCTCCAGAGAGTTGCTGCAGAAATCTAGTGCTGGCGCCATTTTTGATGAGAATGAATCTGAGTTTGCTGAATGCGTCTGTGAAAGTTTGGTGTTGTTGGGTTCTTCGAACTTACAATGTATTAGTGATGACACAACTATTCTCTCATTTTACCTTCAACAGGTGATTAATTGTTAACCCTTCTGTTTAAGATCTATATGCCGCTAAATCTTAGTGTGTATGTTGCATGCACTTTTGTGTGTATGAATTTTTAATTTTTAATTTTTTTTTAATATCATAAACCTTAGTAGGTTGAGAGTTTATATTATCTACTGGGCTGAATATTAAGTGAAATGGCCTCTGTAATCGAGGGACCAAAATTGATATTAACTCTTGCTTAAATTTTTTTCTTGTTGTAAATATGGGATTTGACCAATCTTTTTAATGGAATATTATTTCTTTAATAATGATTCAGATGCTCGGATTTTTCCAACACTATAAGTTTGGACTTCATTATCAGTCTCTTTTCTTTTGGCTGGTATGTATCTCAACACTCTACTTTGACTATTTGTTGATTTACTTCTATGTTTCTTCTGACCTTCTTGTCATGTTTCCTTTCTATAATAGGCACTAATGAGAGATTTGCTTTCCAAGCCAAAGATTGCATCTGGGGAAAGCTCTGTTAACAACACAGGTGCAGTATCAGAAGGTGTTGACATGGAAAAGAAAAAAAAATTGACTTTTGTAAATGATGAAATTTGTAGCTCTATATTGGATATATCATTCCAACGGTTGCTCAGGAAGGAAAAGATTCATCCTCAAACTTCATTCTCTCTTGCGGCATTAGAGTTGTGGAGTGATGATTTTGAGGGAAAAGGAGAATTTGGCCAGTACCGTTCTAGGCTGGTATGTTTATATCCATATCCAACAAGCCAACACCCTCACCCCCATTCTAGGGCAGTACCTTTCATGGTATCTTATATTTCACTTGGTTGATCTCCAATCTTTGATGCAGTTGGAATTGATTCGTTTTGTTGCATCTGACAAGCCCGTTATAGCTGCCACTAAGGTTTCTGAGAGAATAATGGCAATTCTTAAAAGCATGCTACTTATCCCCGTGCCCGCACAGGTTGGTTTCAAATGATAATTGTTAGCCTTGGACTAGGATTATTAATATTATTGGTTTATGTGTGTGTGCATGTTATTTATATCTACTTATTTGTATTTAATCCAGGAATTGGCTATTCTTGAAAGCATGCAGTTGGCTCTAGAAAATGTTGTAAATGCAGTTTTTGATGATTTTGGGAGGAGAAGTTCTGATGTCCAACATTCATTGTGCGGAATATTTGAAGGTTTTGTGTCAACTTCTTTTAGACTTCTGAAACTTTTAATGAATGTCTTTGTGCTGATAACTGGCTTACTTTTCAATTGAAGGTCTACTTCAGCAACTTCTTTCTTTGAAATGGACTGAACCGACACTTGTAGAAGCCATTGGGCACTCTTTAGAAGCATTGGGGCCCTTTTTGAAGTATTATCCCGATGCAGTTGGCAGTGTCATAAATAAACTGTTTGAGCTTTTGACCGCTCTGCCCTTTGTTGTTAAGGTTGACATGTGTGCCTAGCTTTAAATATATACGTTAAAATGTTAGTTGCAATCTGAAAATGGAACTACTGTTCTGATGACCAATTATTTGACAGGACCCTGCCACAAGTACTGCACGACATGCAAGATTGCATATTTGTACCTCTTTTATCCGAATAGCCAAAGCAGCGGATCACAGCATTCTTCCACACATGAAAGTAATGTTTATTTTCCCTTTTATAATTAGCTGTAAAGTAGCAATTCATAAGGTCACTTGGTACTAACTTTAATTAAGTTTATCCTGATATGATATGAGCGTACAATGGGGTTAAGAATAACAATGCTATGGTCGTTTTATTCTTGAGATCACTAAATTGATAAATTTCCCATTTGCCAAGAGTTTAGGTAATCAATTTGGATTTCCAACCCTGAAAATGTTTGCAACATTCTGTTGGTATTTCTTGCCTCAATTCAGTGTTGCAGAACTCAGCTTAGGTGCCTCTAGGCCGAAACAAAATAGGCGATAATTGCTATTTTAGTTGGCTGACCAGATGGCCAAGTTTGCGTACTTGGGCGATTTTCTTTCTTTATTTTTTTTAAAGGGTTGTTTCTTTCAAAACGACGTCGTTTTGAGCGAAACAACCCTAAAATCGCTTGACAAGGCTGCAGAACAACAAATCCAAAATCAGAAACCAAATTGCAATATCAAACCTACTTGCCCTTTGCCCCTTTCACCCTCTGCCACTTCCAAATCTCACAAAAAATGTCCCATTCTGTGAACCAAACAACTCTTAAAAGTGTAAATCCTAAGGGTTATAATAAGCGCTAGGTGCCCATCAATTGCCCGATAGGCACCTTTCACGACACTGCCTCAATTTCATAGAATTTAAAATTCCAGTGGGGCATCTATACAATTATATTGAACTTGGACTTGCTTATTGAAGATTGTTTTTAAGTCACATTGTTTATTCTTGTACTTTGCCTTTAGTTGGAATGACCGCATTGAATTGAATTGCAATTATGCCTCAGTGAATTTATTGCTAGGTTGTTGTGTATTATAGTCGCCTTAGATGTACAGATGAGAGGAGAGAATCTCAAAAATAGAAATGATGTGTTAAAGTGTTATTATCTTTCTTTATTTACTTGCAAGTTGGTTGTGGAAGATCATCCCTGCGTGATACAGGATATTTGTGCTTGACTTTGTTTTGTTTTTTTGTTTTTTGTTTTTTTTTTTTCATCTTTGCTTGCAATTTCTAGTTCTTGGTATTGCAAGGGAGGAATTTATTTTTAATTTAATTATGTAAATTGCTTGGTTTATGTTTCCTTCTCCTGTGCACACCTCTCTTTATGGTGATAGGTTATCTTCAGTTTTTTGAATATTTTGGTTGAAGATGTGTCCTTGGAATGGGAGCTTAATGCAATTCTCTTTTTGAAGTTATGTGTTCTTCTAGGAGCAACCATGTATTAAGCTATAGTTGATGATAATTGAACCTTTAGCTTTATTTGTATGTGCAGTGGTTCTGATAAAAAAATTCAAAATGTTCTATTCTGTAGTACATTTTAAATTATGGGAACTTTGCTGAATTAATGCTTATCATACTGATGAAGATTGTGCTGTAACCTAAAAATTGTTTCCACATTCCATCACAGGGAATTGCAGATACAATGGCATATTTACAGAAAGAAGGTCGTTTACTTCGTGGGGAACATAATCTTCTCGGAGAAGCATTTCTTGTTATGGGGTCTTCTGCTGGGTAACTTGCTTTCTTAAATTTATTGTGTATCTACACAGCGTCATAGATTGCTTAGCTTTGCACGTTCTCTAATTTTATGCAGGGTGGAACAGCAGCGAGAAGTTTTGGCGTGGTTGCTTGAACCATTAAGCAAGCAGTGGACACAAACTGAATGGCAAGATGCATATCTCTCTGACCCAGCAGGCTTCGTTCGATTGTGTGCAGACACACCGGCTATGTGGTCTGTTTTCCACACAGTTACGTTTTTTGAAAAGGCTCTAAAAAGGAGTGGTACTCGGAAAGGGAATACAAATTCACAAAGCTCGCAAATATCAGATTCTCTGCACCCGATTGCTCCTCATCTGTCATGGATGTTGCCTCCTCTTCTTAAGGTAAGCACGCAGTTCTTTAGAACTTTTTTTACTCACACACTTTATAATAAGAGTCTTCTATTACAGTGTCATTTTCTCACTCTTGCAAAAATCGGCCGCCTAGGGCGCCCCTAGGCCGAGGCGAATTGCTCCCTAGGCGGCCGCCTAGCGCCTAACTTGGCCGAATCGGCCGAGTTGGTGGCCAATTTGGCCGAGTTAACTCGCCCAACTTGGCAGGGTTAGCCGAATTAACTTGGATGAGTCGACCTTGTTATTTATTTTTTTTATTATATTATATATATTTAAATTTATTTATTTGTATAAATAAGAGAAGTAAGAGATATATATATATAATATAATATATGATATACACCCACACACATGCGCTATTTTTTTTGTTTTTATAGGTCTCCGCCTAGGTGCTAGGCGCTAGTCTACCGTCCGACTTGCGCCTAGTGCCTACTGCAACCATGCATTTTCTTACTGAAAATGACAAACAAATTATTTGAATTATATTCATGTTTATTTATGTCATTTCTTTGATTTTCAGCTGCTTCGAGCTATGCATTCTCTTTGGTCTCCAGCTGTGATGAAAGCATTACCTGGAGAAATAAAAGCTGCAATGATTATGAGTGATGTCGATAGAGGCAGCCTTCTTGGGGGAATGAACCTCAAACTGCCAAAAGGGCCTTTAAGTTTTACTGATGGATCTTTTGAAATTAACAGGGAAGGTTATTCGGAGCCAAATGAAACTGATATACGCAATTGGCTCAAAGGCATAAGGGACAGTGGGTATGCATAATCTTCTATTTTGAAACTTGGTTCGATGTTTAATCTGATACCCTGAAATGAAAGGATTGGAGTATTTTATTTATTTACAGAGTGTGTGTGTGTGTGTATATATATATATTTATTTATTTGTTTATTTATATATTTTTTTTCCACTAGGTATAATGTGGTGGGCTTGTCAGCAACCATTGGGGACTCATTTTTCAGAGGCGTAGACTCTGAGTTTGTTGCTTTAGCACTGATGGAAAATATACAGTCTATGGAGTTCAGGCATATAAGACTTCTTGTTCATTCGATACTGATTCCCTTGGTTAAAAATTGCCCTTCAGATCTTTGGGAGGCTTGGCTTGTAAAGCTACTGCAGCCATTACTTCAGCATTCTCAACAGGCTCTTAGTTGTTCGTGGTCTAGCCTATTACAGGAAGGCCGAGCGAAAGTTCCCGATCTACATGGGATAATTGCTGGATCAGACCTAAAAGTGGAAGTAATGGAAGAAAAACTTCTTCGAGATTTAACACGAGAAATTTGTTCGCTGCTCTCTGCTGTTGCTTCGCCAAGTTTGAATTCTGGACTCCCTTCGTTAGACCAATCTGTCCATGCAAATCGGGTGGATGAATCAACTGTCAAAGACTTGGATGTATTTGCACCGAGCTCTATGGTTGGGTATGTATAACTTGTGTCTCTGTGAATCCAGGAAGATAGTCGGTTGACTATTTATTTAATGCTTAAAGTGAACCTCGTTTTTTTATTTTATTGATACTGTGATTCATTTGCAGATTTCTCTTGAAACACAAAAATGTTGCAGTCCCGGGGTTGCAGATCAGTTTAGAGGCTTTTAGATGGACTGATGGGGAATCTGTAGCTAAAGTTTCTGCCTTCTGTGGGACCATAATTGCGTTGGCCATCTTAACAAATAATGTGGAACTGAGAGATTTTGTTTGTAAGGATCTGTTTTCTGCACTCATTGAAGGTTTAACTCTCGAGTCCAATGCTTTTATAAGTGCCGATTTAGTTGGGCATTGTCGTGAAATCTTCATTCATCTCGCGGATAAACATCTGGCGCCAAGGCAGGTTGGTAAAATCCCTCACGTACTCAAAGTGTGCTTTTGTTTTATATTTTTATGAACTGTTGTCCTTAGTGCGTATTTATATTTACTTCTACTACCTTAGGTTCGGTGTTCCTTGCCAAGAAATAAGCATAAAAACATTTAAACTGACTGTTACTGTGAATAATTTATTATAAATTCTAATTTTAATCTTCTGCAAATAAGCTAAAAGTACATTTTTATCGTTGCAGATTATACTCTCTCTTCCTCAGATTACGCCCCAAGACCTCCATGCTTTTGAAGAAGCTTTGACGAAAACCAGTAGTCCCAAGGAACAGAAACAGCATATGAAAAGCTTGCTGTTATTGGCAACAGGAAACAAGCTAAAAGCACTCGCCGCTCAGAAAACTGTGAATGTCATCACCAATGTGTCAAGTTAGTGCTCTTAACCGTAATACTGTTTATTCAAGTCATTTTCTCCATCTGTCTGCCTTGAACAATTGTGCTAAAATCTCTCTCTTTCTCGAGGAATCACTCCCTTGCAATATATTGAATTATTGAGGCAATTTACTGCACTGTGGACTCTGGTCCAATATACAGAATTTGAATTCATAAAGTACAGAATTCATGTTCATAATACACACACACACATAAACACGGTATAATGAACATGAATTAAACACTTAACATAATACACAGAATTCATGTTCATTATATCGTGTTTCTGTGTATGTGCATTATGAACATGAATTTTGTATGTTATGAAGTCAAATTCTGTGTATTGGATTAGGGTTGGGATTGTGGACCCTGGTCCACGATATAACGATTCATATATTGATTAACCTGCTCTAGTTTAGGAAAACGAAGATTTAAAGTGTGAAGGTAGAATTGCGATATCTAACCATTTGTTTTTCGTAATACAAATATTTTTCAGTGAGGCCTCGCAATACAACTGCTACTCAAGAATCCAAGGCTGATGGAGGAGAAGCCATTGGTTTGGCTGCAATTTTGTAAGAGGACGGAACTGAAATTGGCAGATTTTTGTACAGATACAAGTCGTATTAGAATAGTCATACCTCACTTAAAACGAAGAAGAAGTAGAAGAAGGCGGGGGCACCGACATTGACCTGTTTGTGCAGATGATATCAGCCTCAACAGGAAGCTAGTCGGTGATATTTTTGGTCTGACAAATCTGCATCTCATTATTTTGGTTGTTGTATATTCTTTGCATGTACATTCCTTGGACTGTTGTGTGGGTTATGAGATGCACATTATGTATTATGTATTATGTATTATGTGTGTGTTTGGAGTGGTCAGTGCTACTCTGCAGTGTGATGTATGTTAATGCTTCACAATTTTCTTCATATCCTCTTACTACTACTATGTACTATTAGAATTATGAATTCTAGACACATTAAATTTATTGTCTCTCTTCCAATATCATTTGGAGTATTACCATTTACCATTCATATCTTGACTAGTACTCTTTGTATTTTTATAAATACATCTCTTCATCATGCATTTTCGATCATCATGGATTGATCAATAATAATACTTGTATCATTTTTAGAATTGTTGTTATGTTCTCTTATAGTAACACCAAACCTAAAAGATTCATGGCTGTCAATCCTACTGCCACCGCCACTGTCGATGATGTTGTGCCACCATGTTCTATGCCTCCGTGTCTTGTTTATGTTTCCTCTATTTTCGCCATGTTTGATTTGATGAGTGTGTTTTTCCTTTTAACAGCTAAAACTTCTCCATAGGTTGTCTTGCGCGTGCGAAGCGAACCAGAAAATAGACACACACGTGTCGTCGGTGTGTTCTAGTGAGAGACATGGTTGCGATACGCTCGCAAGACTGTGTCCCAATTCCAGTCCTCCCCCGACTGATTTTGATCGCGTTTCACCTCTAGTTGATCCTTTTCGGTCCAGATGTCTTTAACACACTCATCCAATGATCCTAAGGCAATATTAACCTATTGACATTTCCGATCCAGAAACTAAACCAAATTGGTTTGGAACTATTTTTTATTGTAAATAATAATTACGGAATCAATCATTAATAATACTAAATCGTATTTCAATATTTCTTTTGAATACTACTTACTCAACTACAATCGGTGCACAGAAAATTAATATCTTCTCTCCACTTCCGACTACACTGACGCAACCCACAACGTGGGAGAGCAACTTTGAAAGCAAAACAAAGCAAGAATCATTCATTCATTCATTCATATTAAAGCAAAAATATTTATCGGGTGATTTTCCTAGGAAACGGAAGCATGGTGATCTTTGTCGGCGGCAGATTCTCCCGCCAGAAAAAGCTCCTCCTCCTCCTCTCACGCCACTTTCTCTCCACCGCCGACGTCTCTTCTTCCACTTCCTCAAAACTGCGCACTAAATACTCCTTCGTGCCACCATCCTCCCTTAAACCCCCCAGAAACCCTAACCCCAGGGACCCACCGCCCCAAAAGAAGCCCAAGCCCCGTTACCGCCCCCCCTCCTCTCTCGACAGGGACGCCCAGCAACAGGCGGTGTCCACATTGCCGTTCGATTTCCGGTTCAGTTACACCGAAAGCAGTCCTACTGTGCGCCCTATTGGTCTTCGTGAGCCTAAATACTCCCCTTTCGGGCCGGGTCGGTTGGAGAGGGTATGGACCGGCGTGTGTGCCCCCGCGGTTGACCCCAAACAGGGATCGCCCCAAGATGAGACAAAGCTGGAGGAGGAGAGGAGGGTGATGAGAGAGAAAATTCAAGGACAGCCATTGACCAATGCAGAGAGGAAAGCTCTGGTTGAGAGGTGTCAGAGGCACAGAACTAAGAGACAAATCAATTTGGGTATTCCTACTTTTTCAAAAAATATCATCTTTTGCCCAATTCTCTACTATGTTAAATGCAACATTCAGTTCCTTCTTATTTTCTAAGTTTTTTTCTTCTTTTTTTTACCAATAAGGCAAATAGGCCCCTTCCGTCTAGGGAGTCGAACTCATGACCTTGCAGTTACGAATCCAAAACTGGAGTACCTAGACCCTATTTTCTAGCTTCTTTTTCACTTGGGTTCTAGAATTGGGCCACCTTGTGACCTTAACCAGTAAAGGGTCACAAAGAGCTAAACTAGCAAAGGTGACTCATAGCTAGCCGGTTCAAACCAAGGCAAATAAACCATGTGCCTACCAGGAGTCAAATTTGTAACTTTGTGTTTGCCAAGTCAATAGTCTGACCACCTCCCCTTATTTTATAGCTTCTTTTTCACTAGTGGTGATGGGTTCTTGAAAAGTTTTGGATAATTAAGTTGAGAATGTAGAAATGATACAATATTAATCATTAATATGTTGTTACATGTATACATGAATAGTAAACTGCAACTAAATTCCATGAATGATTGAATGGTTTGGGGAAGGACTACAATTAGGGCATCAAAACTTTTACATGGAGTGTATTCGAATGAGTTGCCCAATTGAGTTTATCGGCCTCCATTTGTAGGTAGAGATGGATTAACACACAACATGTTGAACGATATTCATAATCACTGGAAACACACCGAGGCTGTCAGAATAAAGTGTATGGGAGTGCCCACTGTTAATATGCAGAATGTGTGCTCTCAATTGGAGGTATCGTCTTTCTTTCTGATCCTCATCCCGAGCCTCGTCTTATTCATCAGTAAGATGCTGTCTTTATTTCTGCATGCTTGAAAATGGCGGCCTTTATTTATTCGTTTTTCATGGTCAACTGCAAAATGCTTGTAAGATGGTTTTGTCGTCTTCTTTTGTGTGGACTGTGGAGTATCTACTATTAGTGAAGGCGTTTATTCATCTTCCCAGGATAAGACATTTGGTAAGATCATCCAGAGACATGGTGGTTCGATTGTACTATACAGAGGGAGGAATTATGATGGGAAGAAGAGGCCGGTGATTCCATTAATGTTATGGAAACCTCATGAACCTGTTTATCCAAGGCTTATAAAAACTACTATTGATGGCTTGAGCATCGAGGAAACCAAAGAAATGAGAAAAAGAGGATTAGCTGTTCCTGCTTTGACAAAACTCAGTAAGTTTATCTTTTCATTCTCTGTAGATTAAGAGAGGCTTTTGGAGTTTGTATCTAACGTGTAGGTGTAATGCAGCTAAGAATGGCTATTATGCTAGTCTTGTACCCATGGTTCGGGATGCTTTTCTTACAGAGGAGTTGGTTAGGATAGATTGTAAAGGACTTCCAAGGAGCGATTACAAGAAAATCGGCTGCAAACTGAGGGTAAGACTCTAGATTAATTTGTCGGTTTATATTGAATGGAATTTCTTGTTACTATGAATATATTTTGACTTCCTTTTATTTAGGATTGACGTGAATTGGGTGGGTGGCTAACATATTAACATAGACGATAATGCATATTTACACTTATAAATAAAATGGAAATTCATGTTTCTAAAATTCGATAGAATTGTGTGATTGAATGCAGGATCTGGTTCCTTGTATCCTGGTAACATTTGAGAAGGAGCAGATTGTGATATGGAGGGGAAAACACTATAAACCTAAAGAGGATGGATTTTTGCTCCCAGATAGGGAAATATTTGACGATCCAAACGATACTTCGGGTGATTTTCTAGAAGAAAATGAGACTCGGGGCGAGATTGAGTTTTGTTGAGGGGAGGAGTAATTTGTTTGTAAATGGTGCTGTGTCTGCGGATTAACAATTTTTGAGATTGCCAAAATTGTTAATGTTGTGGGACACCTTTGCCCAATTTTTGAGTGGTGGATGGTTGTCATTGCCAATGCTGTTGAGATTGTCAAAATTGTTAAGGTTGTGGGACACATTTGGCCAATTTTTGAGTGGTGGATGGTTGTCATTGCCAATGTTGTCGGAGGTTGGTTGGTCGGGAACAAAATTGTGATTTGGCTGGGCCTACGATGGGTTCATGGAGTTCATAATACAATCAGATTGTATTCTGATCAAGTCAGAAAACTCGGTCACTTAAAAGGAGGGGATATTGTCCGATAAAGTCAGAAAACTTGGTTACTCGAAAGGGGGGGAATTGAAGGAATGCTCTATATAAAATACTACTCATTTTTTTTTTTATTGTATGACAAAATGTCGGATTTCCAACAGAACATCGGAACATTATTAGCATAGTACACTTATGTATGCTATGATGTACCTAATAATGATTTTCTCTAAGCAATACAATGTGCTAAGGTACTTAGTAGAGTATTTACACTCATTCAATATTAATATACAGTCACTCTTATGTAAAAATATTTATTTGTAACTTCTCTGCTACTGCTGCTGCTACTTGAGCTACATATGGGAATTACTTCTACTGGCGGTGAAACATGTATCCAAGTGCAAGACTTATGAGAGCAACCATAACCACGTACAGCAATGGAAATCCAACTTGCACTTTTCTCATGCCTTTCTTACTTCTCAATCGCGCCTGCAAATCCCAGAAAATGGTCAAAAGCGTGCATCCTTGGCAAGAAGGAAACATGTTGCAAGAACGAACGAACGAACGAGGATTTCATATGGTGCCTAGGCTAGGTGACAGACAGATTGAGAAGCAAATGCTGAATAACTAGATCATACTATAACACTATTATTAACTACAAAAGATGCCCCTATTATGACCGCATGGCAAAGCATGAATAGAAATGGTTTTATGTTTTGTTTTCTCTAGGAAACATGACCTTTGTTTGGAGTTACGACCACTGAAACACAGGATTTCAAATGCTAGAATGGATTTTTGAAGGTAAGCAGGATGCAGAGAAACTCGAGTGAAGTGGTAGGTGACTCATAAGTTCTGATAACCCAAAGATTAATTTCAGAACCTGTGGTACTATCATGGATTCAAATTGAGGACTATATAGCATAGAGATTGGATTTTATAGTATTACCACTTCTCTTTGTAAGCTTTCTTTCTCTTGAGCAGACCCCCTCGTCTCCTGTGTCAGCCTTGAAATCGTTGCTTCAGCCTACATTTTAAAACTAGAATCCCTTAATACATAACAAGAGTAACATGTTAAAGTGGGTAAGCGACAAGCCAAATAAGGCAGTATCTATCTTATACTACAAATGCGCCCACTTTTCAAAAATATAATCATATCAGGAGGTGTAAGACCTACTCTATGGGAAGAACTTGCCGATTCAAAGAAATTCTATAAGATCCCACCCAATACAACACATAGAAAAGAATTAACATTTCTTTTGGCATTGGGAACCACAAGGCAAGAAAAATTCTAACCTCGCTTAGTTTAAGCTCTAGTGCATTCAACTTTGACTTCATTGTATTGATCTCATCAACAAATTCCACCTTTTCCACAGCCTTTGCAGTTTCAATCTCTACATGTTTTGCTTTCACTGGCTCCTCTTGATTTTCCTGTTTAAACTCTTCCTCAGCTGGCTGAAAAAAAAAAGAGAGGAAAGAATATGAAATACTGTATGGGATACAGCATTGATCAGCTAAGACAAACAATGGAAGGTTTCAAGCAGAACGACTGAGAAAACAGATAGATAATTAGGCTCTCAAGTCACAGATTTAACAATGGATTCCATCATAGATATCTTATTCCAATACATTCTAGCTATAGAAAAGTTACTTACCTTTTGTTCTGGAATTTGGGTTTCTTCACTACCAGAAAGATCTTCTAAACATTTTGGTGGAGAAGATTCAAAATTTGGTGGATGATTCTGTGCTCCATTTATTGGTGATAGGTCAGGTGAGTTGAGTGGAACTACAAGAATTACCCTTAGCTTGTTCTCTTGGACATATTCACCATCGTCTTTAGAAAACTAAATATGTAAATATTGAGAAACATTAATAAAAAAAAACCAATAGCTGCTCATAAAATTCAGAGCAAAACTATGTATTTAACTAAGAACACCGACAAATATAAGAGATATAATAACTATGGTGTACATACTGTCTCTGAGGTAATATCTTTATCAGATGTCTCCTCTGGAACAACTTTACTCTGAACTAAAAACTTGTCCTTGCATACCATATCAGGAGGAGGTTCCCGCTGTGCTTGCATAGTTACTAGATAAACAGTATTTCTGAAATTCATTAGTGCAGGACTAAGTATGAAAATAGCTTACTCATAACAATCAGAGTGGCCAATTATTTCTTACTAGAAATAGCAATTTTCACAGTAATGGTTGTGCTCACCATTTTAAATTGTAAACATTAGTGTGCACATATAATGTTTAGAAGAAGCAGATCTAATCAAATGGTAGAGGTAATCCATTTCATGTAAGCAGTAAAACTAGTTTGCAGATCATCAATTACAGAAGAAAAATGGAAAAATTGATTATTACAAGTCTACTACTCCAGTAACAAGCCATGCGTGTTTAATGGTGCTTCCTGAAGTAGTATTTTGTTGCTATCATAAATAGCATTGTATGTGACATCTAAAGGAGAAATGAACTTTATGTTAAGGCTCAACTTGCTCAAATAAAAAACTTGAGTTGGTTAGCTCTTCATTAAAAATTAATACATTTAGCCAATATTAAGGATGTGCATCTTCAAATTTATACAAATTAAAGCCCAAATTAAAACAAAAACTAGAAACTATAACATTTTTTCTTAACTACTTTTCATTGCCAATGTATCCAGTCCTGGATCGGTTTTGCTCTACTATATTCTGCTACTGAAAGTAAAACTATAAAACCTCACTACAATGTAAGCACAGTGGAAAGTAGAAATTGTAGTGGCTGTGGAAGGCCTAAATCTATTATAGCTCCATTATCAAAATTAAAAAATAAACAACTAAAGAATAATACAATCAGAAGAAGTTAAATCTACATGCTCTAGTTACTGCATACTAAGCAGTAAATGCTGGTGGATGATCAGTATTCTGACCAGCTAAGTCACTTTGCATGCTTTTGTAAAAATATTTAATGAGACTAGGTGCAAAAACAAAAACACACACAAATACAAGGGCCCCTAAGACCTGTAAGGATCACAACTAACAAGATACAATATGAACCAAATTTGCAATTCTTTGTTTACCAGACATAAAGTGTCACAACCAATAACGTAGTAAGTTGAAGGTGCAAAGAAGTTACTCTTAAATTCGCATAATGACTTTGAACTAATAATTCCTGTGTTTGGTCGGACACAATATTTCTTTGGATTAGTGGTCTTGACCTGGCAAATAATAAGTGATGATGTTATGAAAAAAACAAGAACAGAAAATTGTAAGCTAATGCTTGTTGATTAGCAATAATCTATTTACCTTAAAGGCAACATGTTTATCGGTCTTATTGAATAACTGGATGGTACACGAGCTTTGCTTCCTCGGTTCAACTGTAGAAAGCCAATTAAGCAGCTATAAGTTCATGTTGCCACATTTGTTGTAAAATCAAGAGTAATAAAGGCACATAAGCAAGTGCAGAAGCTACTAAGGAAGTTCATAAAATATAAAAATGTTGTCATTTGTCTTTTTCCCCCTCTTTTGGTACTTGTAACTTGTAAGGGAATGGAATGAGATGGGATCCTAAACAGGTCAAAAATCTGAGCTTATCATTAGGCTAAACACTGAACCACCTCATTTGCATCGGTTCATACACCAACTAAATACTTTGGTGCTATTTCTTTAACAAAAATATGTGTGCCTGTAAATTTAGGAAAATATGCATAAATTTAGGAAAAATATGCATACACACAGTGGAAAAAAAAAACCAAGTAACCATTAACCTGAGCAGGTTTAAGAAAGCTCAAATAGACTGTACGCTTATTATTGATGATGTTGATGTTGTTATACAAAAGAAATTCAGTTGAAGAATCTACATATTATGTTCTTAAAATTCATTTGAAAATAAGTACTGACAAAGAATAAGTAAGAAAACCCAAATAAAAAAATCCTAGCTTTGGGCCTTTAATGAGTAATTGACTAATAAATGAGTTTAAATCTCAATTTATTGTCCTAGGCATGTCCAGCTAATTTTTAAATAAAATAACTAGACAACAAAAAGCTGAAAAAAAGGGGTGCAATAGAATATGTCTGGCTTCTTTGACAAGTGTCCATGCTTCTAAACTTTTGCAACATGTCCAGTGTTCTCTTTTGTACCATGTGTTATCAAAGTGGAAATCAAAGTAGGCATTTTTTCCTAAAAAATAAAAAGTGAATCATCATCTATCCGATCCATAGCAAAGGTCATAACCAATTACCATGGAGCACCATGCACCAGGGCCGCACACAGTAGCGTTACGTATCTTTATCAAACACCACCATAATCATAAATTCATAATTCATATCATAATCACTCTACAAAAAATGTCATATTTCATCTAGTAGCAGCATTCCCCCCCGCCCCCCCCCCCCCCCCCAACCCAAAAGAGAAAAAAAAAAGCTGATCTTAAAAATGGAAGCTTACATGTGAATGTGATTTCCCGAGGCTGTATATCCACCAGCTCAAAATGCATTTCTGCTTCTCTCTCTTCTCCCACAACTGCAATAGTAGATCACTGTAACTGCAAAACTGACAGATCAAATACCGATACGAACTGAAATCAGTACAACTATTGAAAAAGATCAGGAGCTTCCATTCATTCTTGTGAGAATATAAGAAAAAAAATTAAGTTAAAACTGAGAATCAAAGCAGAAAAAAAAAACATATATGTGATTAAACTTGCTTAATTACTACTTGGAACACATAGTTGGAAATTTTTGAGAAAAGACGCATGAAAAATCGTATGAGAGCAGCGTAATACGCTAAAACGACAGCGTATCGAAGAGAGAGTGAGAGAAGGAGAGCTTACAGGAGCTGAAATCAACGTCGATTCTTGCTTGATTGGCGACGAAACCGAGAGAGACAGAGGGGCGTATTTAGTGTACTTCCTTTTCAAACAGGGCGGTGGAAAACTGGAAATAATAATGCGTTTAAACGTCCATTTTCCAACCGAATCCTATAAATATAGCGTCCATTTGCCGTAACGTTACAGCACCGCTAATTACTAAATAATTCTAAATCTACTACTAGTATTTTTCTTTTTATACTTCCAAAAAAAATTTAACACAATACCAAAAAAGGTTATCTCAAATTAAAAGAGTTTTTTTTTTTTTTTTTGAAACAAAAAAGAGTTTCATCATGGATGTAGATGAAATGGTGCATAGAGTCTCAAGTTCTAGCCCGAAATGTCGTCTAAATAAGAGAAACGGATACACCGTAAACCACACAAAGAGAGATAAATATTACGGAGTATTAGAAAGACTCGTAAAATTAACTCGACTAAAGCAATGTTTGTAAGAATTAAATTCATGACTTTTTAATATAAGAATCATACTTTACTTACGTAACTAATTGATAAGAGGGTGGCAATGCACTTTTGAAACACTTGACTAACTGGTGCAATTTTGTTCTATGAACAATTGTGCAGATGTGTATTTTGGACGAATTCCTATTCCTAACCCTATTCTTATAATAAAAAACATTATAATTTGGTAAGTTATTGATTTTTCCTCAGTCTATTTATATTCTTAGTTTAAACTAGTTAACTTTGAACAATTTAGATAAGTTTACTCTCTCGTAATTCTTTGTCATCTAGAATCACAAAATAAAATTTACCGAATGTTTACCATCAAATTATAATTACGAGTTCCTCTTATCACACAATTATTATTAAAAAACAAAAATGGCGATGCCTTATGAGTTAGGTGTTGCTTAACCAGTAGGGTGCAGTCTGACAACAAACATGAGCCACAAACTCAACCAACACATTGAAAGGAACATTCTATGTGTGTCGGCATATTTTAACAATTTTTTTTTCTTCCAAAATTTGTGAATAGAGTCATAGATTATACCATTTTAAAAACTTCACACATAAAAATAAAAAAATATTATATTATATTGCAAAAAAGTGTATAATATTTTCAACGAATAGTGTAATTGAAACATTTAATTGAAAAAAAAAAGTCTAATTAAGTAATTTAAATCATGAACATGCTATAGTTGAATTATGATATTACATATTTAATCGGTTACTAATATGACTTGAGGAAGAGGATAATTTTGAACCAGAAGCTACAACTACAAACATCATATCCTACAAGTTTATCAATTGTAAGTCACATGACAAGGACATGATTTATTTTATTTTTATTTTTATTTTATGTCATGTATTATGTGACTGGCAAGCTATACGAAAGCTAAGGCGGTCAAAAATAGTAGTATTTGTACTTTTTTATTTTTAAATTTATTTATTTATTATTATTATTATTTTGTTGTTGTTGTTGTTGTTATTATTATTATTATTATTATTAATGAAAGTGATTTTGAATTGTAAAGATATGGAGAAAATAGTGAATAAATTATAAATATAATGATATGAGAGTAGTGTATAACTTTAAAAGGAAAAGAGTGTGACATGGATAAACGTAATCTAAAAACAAATTAAAACTAAAATCCCATATGGGGACAACATGTCTTTGTTTGGTATTTTTAACATTAGGTTTTAGTTCAAAGTTGTTTAATTCATCAAATCAAGTCACTCTCACACCTTAAACAAGTATCTAACTCATACAATGTCACATTAATAGTAACTTGTTGCATATATAGTACTAGGAGGCCACCATCTCGCTTCCTCAATACAGAGACGAATCGGCCCACGCCCAACCGAACCATCCTAAATTCACTGGACCACATTCTTTGCATCAGATTGAATTTCCAAATCACGGATATTCTTATGCCACGCCCAGTTCAAGCGAGAGGCTTGCCTCAATTGCTCTCGCTTCAATAAGAGATGGATCACCAAAGGCTAAACTTCCCAGGATACCTTCAAGTCATTCTCCCTTACTATATTTCGCAAGACTCCACCGAAGCCAGCTTTATTCAGCCCTGTTTTGACACTTCCATTGACGTTAATTGTGTAACGATGGTTGATCGAAGCTTCCCATCTAAGTCTCACCCTTTTCTTCGTTCTTGCCGCCCCCCTGCCATTATCCTGCATGAGGAAAACACATTGGACTTCCTCATCGGCTTCCTTGATCCAGATAAGCTTGTTCCGATCGTCCACCTCTTTCCCATAGAAAACTCGGTCGTTTCTCCATCTCTAGAGCCACCAAGCGATTATGGCAAACAAGCGGGGCCACTCTCTGTCCTTTTCGCTTCCTCCATCGTCTGTGATGTTCGCCACGATCCAACTCTTAAAGTTGAGATGACTCCATGTCCTTCGTTTTTCTCTAGATGCAAAAATCATCCAGACCTCCACAGCTCTCTCGCATCTTCTAAGAGTATGGGAACAAAACAAGGTGGCAGACTCTCTTGCTTTGTTGGGTTTTGCTCCAATCTGACGAAAGGAAGATTGTTGGCACCTGCCATCCCGTGTATGAAGAGGTCTACCTCAACGATATTGTGCATGTCACAAGCGAGCGTGCTGTGAGAAAGACATCCTAGATAGTAGCTGTTTCTCCTGGGGTTTCCCCCCTTCCTTTCCGACAAAAAAAAAAAAAGTAAATAGACATTTAATGGTCTATGAAACAAGATACAAACACACACACACACAACTTTGAGATTATGTGCAACCACTCAACTTGCAAATGCTCAAAGTCAATCCTAGTTGTGGCAACACATTGGACTTCGAATACCAGCAACGTCAGATGCCACAAATCTAATTTTCGATGACTTATAAATGTAAAAAGAAAAACATTAAAAATCAGTTTGTATCACACATAATAATTATCACCAAACTAATACAATAGTATACTTTTTTTGCTATAAAGTTATATAAAACCATATATTTTAAATTATAATATCATTTTTGCAACATATGAATGAATTTATAGAAATGCAAGAATGGATGGGTTTGCCATAAAAGAAAAAAAAAAAAAAAGAGGGATGTGGTTGCAATTTGTGAAAACTTGAGGGGGTTATTATGAGTGTATGAGTAGCTAGTAGCTACAACTACTAATGTACTATAGTGAGCATCGAAGTATTTGGGGCGACTTGAATAACTCACATAGTCACATGACACCTTACATTTTTAGGTTTATCCGATAATATATGTATGCGCCACTGCCAATTCCCACACACTCTTCGTACTCTCCGTCGCATTTTCCGTCTCCCTCTTTACCTCTCTCCCTATATATATATACACGCTGCGTGTGAGTGTGAGTAGATCCAAGCTGTATTCTACTCTGCGATTTCCATTGGAGATAGACATGGCGGCCGTCGGTGGTGCTTCGTTGATCTCCCTCCGCTCCCGCCCTCAAGTTTCACCTCAGAACTCGGTGCGTATGATTTGATTCTCTTCTGGATCTCGAATTCCTGTGATTTATTTGGCTTGAATTCCTTTGTTTGAGGAATTTAGTAGGGTTTAGATTTTTATATGAGCAAAAATAAGTGAAATAATTACTACCTGATATGATCAAGTGTTGTATCTTATGCGTTTTGGTACTGAGAAGTTGAGGTTTGAAAATTGGAGTTCTTATCACAAAATTGGAATTGTTTTTAGGGTTGAATTCTTAAGTTGTTTCAGAAACTTGGTAAGTTGGGTTGGAAATTTAGATGTGGTATAAGTATAACAGATTTCAGTCATTTTCTCTAGTGTTGGCTTTTTGATGAATTATATATATATATTGCTGTTGCAATTGTTGTTGTTTTAATTGAGTTTGAACATGTAAAAACAGGGAATGAGGCTATCTAGCTTGAAAAGAGTTGCATTTCCCATTCAGCAGAGAGCTCTGCCATTCAGCTTCCGCACAAGAGGCCTTCGGATTTCCTGTGCTGTAAGTAGCTTCTCATTTTATGTTATGAATGCTGTTGTATTTGCTGGTATAGGGATTTGTTCTGAAGGTGTTTAGCTTTGAAGTGTTCTATTATACATAAAATCAACTTAGGTTTGTAGGTACAATTATACATAAAATATTTAGCACAATGCAGCCCGGGGTGGTGGTTTGTTTCTTCACTTTCTTGTATATATACATTGTATTTATCTACCAGTCATTTCAGTCCTTATGTGTCCAGGTTGCTAATTGGGATACATCAGTGATCTGAGAGTCTGGTCAGCTAACTCTTTAATGCTTATTTGGGCACAAATGTTAAGTTTTTTGTGATTTTGCAAATTAACAGGCCAAGCCCGAGACTGTCGACAAAGTTTGCTCTGTAGTTAAGAAACAACTTGCTCTGGGTGACGATATCTCTGTGTGTGGGGAATCCAAGTTTGCTGAACTTGGAGCTGATTCTCTTGATACGGTAAAGGCCAGCCAGCCTTTAGTGTTCAATTCACAAAAACGCACTTCCCATGTTCTTAACTAATGGTGTTTAGCAATTCAGGTTGAAATTGTGATGGGGCTTGAGGAGACTTTCGGCATAACTGTGGAAGAGGACAATGCCCAGGCGATTGTGTCAGTCCAGGATGCTGCAGATCTTATAGAGAAGCTTATTGAGGAAAAGGGCTGCTAGAATAATCAGGAGAGGAACTTATTTAAAGATGTGTTTGGTTACTGCTTAGATAGCTTTACTAGGCTTTGGAGCTTTAGTCTGTCTTGGTTTCTTGATCATTGTTTCCTCTATCTTGTCAAATTCAGCACAATATGACTTCTTCCCAGTGTGGACATGCTTGTTGATTTGTTAAGTTTGATCCTTAGAGTTAGCTTGATTTCAATAAAATCCCAATTTAATAATTAGTTATGCTTAAACATGAATGCTACACCATTTCCTTAAACTACTCAAACTTCTACAAGGGTTCTTTCTCGTGGAACATAACAAATGCTTCCATGAATGGACACGAGGAGTTTTTAATGTTTTGTGAAAATGTAGCTGTACACCTTGCAATGGCACCAACCCCCCATGTAACACTAAGAATTTCACAAGTTGATTAATGGAAAACATCCTTGAAAAATGACAATACAATTAGAATCTTTTATTCTCCAAACAAAAATATTTACACATTTACAAACTTGAAAGTTGAAATCACCTCATTAGGGAGTAGTTGCCATGTTATCCTCCCAATCAATATCAAAGAAGCCGGCATCCTTCATCTCTGAGTAATATGCATTCTCCAAATTCATATGTTCTTCCTGCAGGCACAACAAAAAAGGCACTTATGGGCACTAGCCAAGTACTGGAAAGAAACTTGGGCAGTAATATTGAGGGGTTTAGATGCAGAGAATAAATAATAAATGATTTTCACCTGGAAAAAGTCTGCCAGGAAGGTCACATATAGAAGAGGGAGGTAGAAGGCGTGGTAGAAAATGACCATGATGTTATACAACCTGGACAACAGATGAATAGAAGCAGCAACCATGAACTAGGAGTAAAATGTTGACAAACCACTTTATTGACTACTGACAGAGGAAGTGGATTTCGTATAAATTTTTGCTCAACAAAATAACTGAGACTGAGGGAGTAAATGGATTGTTGCAAATTTGACATGCTACAAAACTTATGGGAAGTTACACAAGGAAACATACCAGAGCCCAAATCCAGCACCATTTGCTGCAAGTGCACAAGCGAATAAAGTAGCCACATTTAAGCCAAGCATGATGCTTATGTAGTTGTAGAATGCAGGTCTTGCTGCAAAACACAATTGTAATAATAGCTTCAGTTGCAGCATTAGAGAAATGGTACAAGACAACAGACAAGAAATTTCCTAGCTGAAGCTCACCTGGTAGCCTCTCTCTCCATCTACTGCGATACATAAAAAAAATTAACCCATAAGCTGCAGTAAGCAGTAACTTGTGAAGAACCCACAAGCCCCACTGTGAGCCATTGTTCTCAAGAACAAAGAGCTGAATGCCGAATCCAAATATGTAAATTGCCTACAAGGAATGAACCATCATGCAGTCAGACACGGCAAAATGAAGCCAAAGCCAACAAATACATGTTTTATAGTAGATAACAAAAAGTTGAAGAATTTGAGAAAGATAGAAATAGTTCAAAAGATAACTGTAATCAACAGTAGATCAGAACAATTCCCTGAATCGATGATACTTTCCTATAGATAGGAAGTTCTATGATATTTCTCACTCAACTAATGGTAACTTCTCAAGGCAAGCGAGAATTAAGTCGACTTTCAGAGATAAATTTGATGGAAGCAATAACTTATCATGGTAACGGAAACATGAAAGTAAGAATGGGTAAATACAGTTTGACGCTATTTGGTACCTTAAGAAACATATCCAGACCAACAACAAGACCCGAGATGAGAAAAGTCCGAGTTAGAGCTTCTTGCCCACTTGAATAATTGCCTTGAAGTAAAAAGGCAATCAAGCTTACTTCAAGAAACATCATCCCAGATGTAGTAAGCAAGGACAATATATTCCATGCTAACTGTTTTCCACCACTGCACTCCCATACCTGATCAAACCATGTATTTCAAGTAGTTAATATGTGTGTGTGTGTGTGTGTGTGTGTGTTGGGTGGGGGGGCACATGTGTGCATGCATAAACAAGCTTACTTGTACATGTGTATTCAAGTGAAAGTAAATTCTAACAGTAAAGCATGAAAAAGAAGTGCAAATGGTTTGACTAAATGTTCAACAGCCAATGTGCCACAATGGAAATCAGAAGAAATTATGCTTTGCTATCCATGGACCATGGCTGCATGCCATATTCAATAAGAATTCAAAGAAAATCTCTTTGAGGTCTGGTATGTGAAGAAAATAGTTCTAACCCAATGGCTAACTTTAAAAGAAGACATAATCAAAGGCCATAAAACAGATGCAGAAGAAATAAACGAGGGCAATGAATTAATAGACCTTTTTGGGCTCATCAGGGATAATTCTCTTCCGCGAATCATAGAAGAATTGCATGGCCATGAAATTTATAAGAGCAAAACCTTGTAGGTACACCAATTCTTATATGCGACAAAAGACAGGATGAATAGTTTGTCATGAGTCACTCAATAAGTACCATGATCCTATATCTGTTAAATTGTTGTTTACAAGTACTAACACTTCACTTCAAGTTAACAACAAGTTATTCTATGGCACTATTTTATTGTCCAGGATGATCAAACCAACTAATCAGACTAGTAAAATATTTTCAATTGTTTCTGACATTTATCTTCACATCTTCCTTAGGATTTAAATTGCACCAGTCACTTTCACTTCTATACTTTATTGCATGCACACTGTCATCAGTCAAGTTTTTAGTGTTTCCCAATTGCCCTCTTTTATAGTTTTATCAGCTAAATAAAAGCTTTTGCTTGATCTTTGATCCAACTTGACAGTTGATACTAGCAGCGGACTGCAACAACAAACCCACTAAGATTCTTTCTCCTCAGTGTTGTGAGTTGTGCAAACACTAGACAGCAAAAGTAAATTCTTCTTCTATTAATAGCACTGGCCTTTTGCAACACATAAGATTTGGATTGTTTGGTACAAGAAGAAATAACGACAAGCAATGGCTTCTTTCTTTTTAAATTGAAGCGAACTAAGGGAGGAAATTTGTTTGGAAGTCTGATAAGTGGCACAGTTGCAAAAGTGAGCTTGAACATCAAGCAAGAATCCTTCTAGACAAATACATGCTGTTGAAAGTAAGCTTAATTGAAATTTGGATGGGTATGGATTGAGTTCTTCCATGGTCACACTTGCTTCCTATTCTGTTATTGGCTTCTTTGATGTTTCCTCTATTAATCTCCAGTTTATGTAGCTCAAAACCACTAGTTCCCTCTATAACTCTCTATCATTTTTCATTTTCTTCTTTAATGAAACAGAGAAAACTGAGTGTTTTGGTCTAGCAAATAATAATGGCAGGAGACTCCTTTTCCTCAACAATACAGATGACTATCAACACTACATTTATGATTTACCAAACCCCAACCTACAGGCTACAATATAACTGTAAGATTAGGTACCAAAAAGAGAGAGAGAGAGAGAGAGAACCTGAAGTGAGCACCAGGCGAGATTAAGGATGCTAACGAGCCAGAGAAATCCGTACAGTGCGGTTATGATATGCGATCGTCCATTCAAAATCTTCGGATAATTCTTCTTCGCTTGAGAAGCCAAGTATATGAGGAAGAGAGCTGAGGGCAGTATGAGCAGCAGGTTATGCCACAGCCCGTGGCAATCCATTAGCCATCCGTGAAACCACTTTCCTCCGCTGCCGGTGTCGGCGGCGGCAGGATCAGGGGTGGAGGAAGACGGCGGAAGCGCCGCCTCAATTGCTTCCAGCAGTCTCATGGCTGTTGGATTGGCGAGCGAGAGAGAGAGAAAGAGGATGACGTCGTCGGTATTGAGAATTCCCGGATTCGAGAGAAAACAAAAGAGTTGACTGGACTGCGATATTTCCGATTTTAACCTCACCGTTTTGTAAAAAATGTCACTTTTGCCCCTATCCATCTTTCATCATACCGGAGTTACCGCTTCTCCCCGGCATTCCCAACGCCATCTCCGATCCGCGTTTAAGCTCAGCTCTCTCCAGTTCACAACATACTCTTCGATCACTGTGCTTAACAAAGGACCTGATTCTCTCGCCATTTTCATCTATCTTTGATTATTGTAGAGAATACAAATGGAGTGGTTGCTGATTTTTGTTTCATTGACTGTAATATGGGTGGCTTCTCTTTGCAAAGTTCTCCACGAATCTCTGTCTGGCTCCAAGGCTACATTTTTAGATGATGGTAAGAAGGCAGCCCTTCTAAAGCTTAACCTTAATTTTGATTCCGTAGTGCAACATTTCAAAAGTTCCCTCATCTCCGTTTATGTGTATATTCATATGGTATGATGTATTCTTTTGGAAAATTGTGTGTGTGAATTTATAAGAGATCCATTATGATCCTTTTTTTGTTTTTGGATTTCTGTTAATTATTCAGGTAGAGTTTCAGTGAAGAGAAATGTTTTGTTGGTTATTGCCCATCCTGATGATGAATCTATGTAAGGTTGAAAACTGAAGTTTGTTCTTTATCTTGAGATGATGTTATGCTCCTTCCTTCAGAGATTTAAGTGAGATAAATACTTTTCTTACCTGAGATCATCCCGTTAGATAAACACTTACCCCACCTGAGAACATCAAAAAATGTATTGAGTATAGAATATCCCAAATGCTGGCTACATTCCACTTTTTGAGTGACCAGAAATGGCCATTACATTTTGACTTATCTGAAGTTACAGCTTTTTTGTTTTTGGTCAGTTGGGCAAGTGACTTTTTTACTAAGTTAATGGACATAATCTCTCTCTTTCAATTATATAATGTGACCCAATAAATTTTAGTTGTAATCTGTAACTTTTCAGGTTCTTTGCTCCAACCATCAATTACCTAACTTCAAAGGGGCACAACGTACACATATTATGCATGTCAACTGGTAAGATACTGTCAAAAGTTCATAATCTTTGTTATCTGTACTATTGTTAAAAGAACTAAACAGAGAGCTTGCAATTGGGGATTCAACAATATTTTTTGTCACCTGGCATGTGTATATGTTGATTTGGTTAAAGTTACACAAGTGTTATTGTTTTTACTGGGATTCAAATATATTACCATTGGCATCTTATAGGTGGTTTTTATTTTCAATTCTTAGTATTTTTTGCCAGTTTTAAAATGCTTTCAACTTCAGCTCTTCACATGCTTATTACAAGAAATATTGCAGCTCTATATAAATCTGAAAATAGTCTTAGCATTTGATGTGCAACTAGATGTTCCTTGTGAGCATTCGTGCCATTATGCACATCAATTAGGTTCTTAATCATTTATCTTATATAGAAATGCCAGTTGTATGTTTTATTTTCCTTCCAAAAGGGTTTACATGAAACTGATGTGTGTGTTATCTTATTTATTTTGTTAATTACTGGATAGCAATTTGGTTTTTCTGAATTGCATGCTTCTTTAGCACATAAGATATATGAATTAAAGCAGTATGAATTCAGAATACTATTCCTTGAATCCTTGTGACTTCTTCCATATGCTCCTACTTGTGGTGCAGTATGTTTTGGAATTAAGTAGTTATGTTCAATTTGATAAAACAAAGGAATAATGTTCATTTTTCTTTTAGACTTTGAAGAAATCATCGCATATTCCTCCTATTTCTCACAAAAGGTATTCACCCTCTTATAATAGAAGTTAAAGAGGCTAATTGTCTAATTATCTGAGGTTAGAGGGCCATTCAATTGACTTGTACTAATGAGAATTTGACTCCATGAGAAAATGAAAAGAAAAGGTGTTGAATTGGATTTGTTGCAACTGATCATTTTGAAAAATAATAAAATTTAATGTCTACGCGTAGGTAATGCAGATGGCATGGGGGATACTAGAAAACAAGAGCTCTACCTGGCTGCTGCAACCCTTAAGGTAATATGAAATCTCATAAGCATTCTTGCTTGTGCATTGAGCCTTTATTTAATTCCACCAATTGAATCTTAGGTATTATTATTATTATTATTATTATTATTATTATTATTATTACTATAATCAAGTTTTGGTTATTATATCAGAAATCTATGATTCTTTGCATGGTTTATTGATCTGTTCTGAATTAACTCAGGTTTCTCCACAGCAAGTAAATATCTTGGATCATCCAGATTTGCAGGTTTGTTTCAGAAAAAAATCTGCAACTTCTTAGCATCTTCTCTGAATCATCCTCAGAATTGTACTGTTATGTCTAGGATGGTTTTGGAAAAATTTGGAACAGTGATTTGTTGGCTGGAATTGTGAAGGAGGAAGTAGACAGCCATTCTATTGATGTGGTAAGTAATTTCCAAGCCCGCTTGGCATTGGCCTTTAGAGATACAAACACAAAGTTGGTGGTTAATTACATATCAGCCGGTTTTCTATCTGCAAAATGTAGTTTTTTTATTTTATACGGAGTATTTGTAATGTTCACAAATGGAAAATTGAAGATGGGCTTAATACATATCGAAAAGAATTACTTGGGTATATCTTATACCATGGCTGGCAAATCTGGTCTTGACGGGTAAAACTTATACCATGGCTGGCAATTCTGTTGTTGACTTTGATTCTTGCCTTAAAAGTTGATGGCAACTATCATTACTATTTGAAGTGCTGCTACAGTTTTATTTATTTATTTTTGAAGTATTGCATATTTGCATCATCTCCATTGACACATTTTTATCTCACTGTTTTCATGCATTTCCTCTTTTTGTTTATGGAGTAGTTATTTTGTATAGTTTTCTTTTGATTGGTCTTAATAAGTCTTTCTTTTTCCCCTTTCTTTCTTTCTTTTACAGGTCATTAGTTTCGATAATTATGGTGTTTCTGGCCATTGTAATCATTGTGATGTGCATCAAGGTGTGCGGTGAGTTGATCTAAGTTGTTAAATCAAGGAATGTTCCTTTAAGACATTCTTGTTACTGCTTATAGTACCATGGCAAGTTTTATTCTAACTGCACAAGTTCTTTTCTTTTCTGGCTTTGTATATGTCAGAAAACTGTTGCAGGATACTTCACACAAAAATGTTGAAGCATGGGAGCTTGTAAGTCCTCTACTTCTTCAAGCACTAATTGTTGTTGTTTTCATGTCTGATGAATTTGATTGGCAATTCATATCATGAGGTGCAATGATGGTCCCCTATTATTTTGCACTTCTCATTGCTATACATTACTGATTCTGTATTACGATTTTCAGGTAAGCACTAATATATTGCGCAAATACATTGGACCAGTCGATATCTGGTTGTCTATCTTATATGCAAAGCTCCATCCAAACAGACAAGTGCATTTCTTTATAAATGAACGACCTCGCAAAAGCTATGCTGCAATGGCCCAACACCGGAGCCAATGGGTTTGGTACGTAAGCCTTTATAGTCTTTACTCCTATTGTATTATCCTCCAGAAACACACTTGTTCTTCTTCCTAAAGAAAAATGAAAAGGATAGTGTTCTCTCTTGCAGGTTCCGTAAGCTTTTTGTATCCTTTTCCAGCTATACCTTTGTGAACTCTCTAAAGAAGATCAACAACTAAGCGATGCCCAGAAATGTATTCCTTATATTGCAGAGGTATGTTTCTTAAGACTGACTTCTCTGGTGTATCATGCGATATTATTGCGTACCATTTCTTGCATTCTCTACTACATTCATGAAGATGGAAAGGTCGCACTGAAGAGATTCAACATTTTTGCTACCTTAATTTGTGCAAAACACAAAATGAATTGTAGAATTCAGTACACTCAAATGTTTGGGATCTTCAAAAACACCATCACAAGAAAAACAAAAACAAAAAAGAATCCCTTGTATCATCATCAAGTTAGGCAGGTTGAAAGGGATACTCTTTGACTCCATTCGCCCACTACTTTCTCTGCCTCTTGGGAGGGGTGTGAAAGCTGAACAGTGGGAGAGGGTTCTCCAATAAGGTTGAAATTCGGGCTAAAGTTGCTCCTCATGTTTAGCAGGGCGTTTGAAGCAGTGGAAGTATTGGAACATACAGGCTGCTAATGCTGCTGCTGATGAGTGTGAAGGAGGGCATTTGCAGTAATCTGTTGTTCATTATCTATCTGTGTTTGCTGCAGGCATTGAAAGCTCTGCCTGAAGTGATAGATGCTGGGAACTATATAACAATTTTAATTATAATTTTGAATGGATCTTACGACATTTATAAATATGGGAGGTGGTAGCCGGTAGGTAGTACAAATCATGTGAGCTACACTTACCCTTGAGTTTTACCCCACCACCCAAATTTTAAAAAATAAAAAATAAAAAATAAAAATGCTGTCATAATATTTGTATTACATGTTTGTCATATTCTATTAGGATGACTACTTTTAGATTATAAACATCCACTGATGTATGTACTATGTAATGAAGTAATCTTAGCATTATTACTGTTACAAAAATATAATTTCAATGTAGCATGCATATAGTATAATTCTAATTAACATGCATTTAGATATCATTCATTCTTATTATGTATGCTGCTTGTTTATGTAAAAGCAAAACAAATTGAACCTCTGAATTGTGTATGCTGCTTGTTTATGTAAAAGCAAAAAAAAATTGAACCTCCTGCTGCAGTGCGAGGATTGTAGAGACGCAACCAAAAACCAGCGTCGGAGAACCTAGCCTGAGCTGAGCTGAGTTGAGCCTCATAGCAAATAGTGAGGAAACAAATTTGGTCTTGATTACCTCAACATACTAAATTCAACATTGACCTTTCATGCCAAGGATCTTGATCTTGTGGTCCAGTAGCATCAAACCCTTTCCTTTATATGGGAGGTGGTGGGTTCGAGCCTTAGTGGGGGCAATACTGACTCTTGTGCTTCAATAGGTTGAGAAAGTAGTTATGAACACCGCATTGTAATAGAGTTAGTAGTATTCAAAAAAAAAAACATTGACCTTTCATCCTTATAATAATCTAGTTTATGGGTAAAGAACAGACACCAAAAAGGAACATTGGATGTTTAAAATGTCTCAATTGTATGCGGAAAATGTTCAGAACAAAACTCTACATATATAGTGACTTATGGCTATTACAATAGTTCATTTGAAACTCTAGACTTGAGCAGAAGTGTGATGTATGCTGATTCATGCACAAATTTGAACTCCAGTTTCTGTAAGTTGTAACCCAAAACAAAGGCAAAGGGAAAGAGAGAAGAGAATGTAAGAAGAAGATGGTCCGCGGCTCATATGTGATGGCTGACCAGATCTGGGTGATCTAAAGCCCAACCCTTAATTCTTGCAACAGCCTTGTCAAGCCTTAATACGTACCACAAACGAACCTGTAAATTATAAACACATAAGACTGCATCAGAGTTCAGAAATAAGCTTTGACCTCTAGGGTTTTATCAATTCATCAAGATTTTGTCCTCTAGGGTTTTATCAATTCATCAAGATTTTGTAAGCGGGGAAATCAAGATCTTAAAAAGAATCTATACTAGCCTGCAATCACTGGGGATAGTTTTTTTTTTTTTTTTTTTTTTTTTTTTAAATAAATAATTTGTCCAAAAATAAAAATAAAAAAGCTCAGCTTGACCCCCAATAAGCAACAAATTAGAACTATTAGAAAATAAAAAATGAAACTACATTAATACTATATAATCATTTTTATATAGACTTGCTATACATTTCATTTTTTTATTAATAATTCTGTCATATAATGTATTGATATATGTTTGGTGTGTGTGTGTGTATACACACATACACACACACACACACACACACACACACACACACACATATATATATATTGAATCCATTATTTTAAATTTAATCAGAGCTAATAATAATATAAACAATTGAATGTCAATATTGTGATAATATATTTATTTTTATTTGAAAAACATACAGAGTATTAAACAAAGATTGTCCTTACTTCTTTGTAAAATATTAGTAATAAATCAAATATCTAAATATAAGATAACCATTTTATTGGGGAAATTCTCAAATTCAAGATAATTTTCAAAAGTAAGGCAATCATCTTATTATTTGAATATATGATTCAGTGAATATTGAAGAGCACTATAGAGAATCTCAAACATATTTTATAGTCAATTCTATAACTAATACTCGTGTAAATAATTAGTGTGAAACTAAGAAAGATGTCTTGCTTAGGTATGAAAGTAATTTAAATAGAGATGCCAAATAATAGGCTGCTATAATTAAGAATATATAGATAGATCTTATCTGAAATTCTGAATTAAGTTAGAAGTATTATTAATGTAATGCCCTAAGGTCCCAATTTTGGCAAACTAAAAATTGTACTACTTTAGTATATAGATTTATATTTATATCCTTCCATACAATAGTATTAGCATGTTTCTTCGTTGAAGGATAAACATGAAATAATACCACAAAACAATAAAAGACACAACTTACATGCAGGCAGGTTAGATATATCTGCAGATACTGCACAAGGAATTCCCAGATTTGAAAGTGCACCTCTGATGATTCCACAAGGGAAATAGAGATGCATGCCTATTGCTTGTGCAGCTTTGTTCTCAGCCATTGCTGAAGGATCTTGAATAGAACCAGAAGTTTCAAGAGATGGATCCATTGGCATCCGAGATAGCCAACGAAACCGATTATCTTGCAACACAAAGGTACCCTAACAGGACAAAAGATCACCCATAATGAGCTCATTATAGCTTAAGAAACAAGCTAGTGTGAATTCTCAAACTCACTCTGTGATTTGTCTTTAGGTTGTCTATCTGTTTCTTAAAGAGCTCAGACCAGAAGTCTTTGCAAATGAACTTGATAGCTTCCAAATGGTCACTGAATCGAGGTCGTTCCATTGTGTATCTACAACATTAGATAAAAGCATGAGTCTTCAGAGAAACATGAGTGTTAAGGAGATAAGCCAATATAATGCATCAACCCACTTTTAGAAATTAATAGGTGTCCTAGCCAAAGTGAGATCACAACCAAATATATTATCAGCTAGACATGGGACAACCTAGCTTTTGAGCAGTGGGGGTCAATAGAAGTCATTAAAATGCTTAAATGATTGAACATGTACATTCCAAGTGATCTGTTCAAAAGTTGGCCCCTGACATAACATATAACGATATGGTAGACAGTACTAGGTGTCAAGAATGTAGCAGAACAATAATGATCTACTCGGTTAGAAGGATGAAAAAGAAACAAATTCCATAGACTAACTCTCTCTATTTTTCAGCTTATTTATGCTGCAATGAAGTGTCTTCTTCTTCCCCCTTAAAATCATCAATAGGTCATGAAGTACGAAGTACCTCTTTCATGACCTATAATAAGATGCAAAATATGATACTTGGTAAAAGATGAGTCCTACAAAAATGTGGGCGTACAATTGAAGCCAACTATCCTCTTTTGAGCAACACAAATCAGTTTTTTATAAATTAAATAATCCAGTAAATACAATAAAAATCAAAAAGGAAGTGCTAGATAGCCTAGATCTGTCTGTCTCTAAAGTGAGATAATAAGTAGAGAAAATGCTAGAACCTGAGTCAACCTAGTTACATGCATTAAAGAAATGCTGTGAATATTTTTAGCTGTTCATACCATAAATGTACTAGGTAATAAAAGTAGACCATAAAACAAAACAAGTTTCAAGATGGATTCCAAGTGACTATGAGTGGAGCACAATAAACTGATTTCACAAAGCCCAGAAAATGATATTAGCTTATAAATGGCAGACATACTCAGCAAGACAAAAGGAAAAACTTGGACACTTTACAAATTACAAAATGAAGAGAAAAAACCTAGGATATCCTTACATTACATCTACACCCTCCTAAAACATAACATAGAGAAGAGAAAGAAAAAATGTTAATGCACAAGGACCAAAATCAATGATAGATAGGAGTGTAGCAATGCAGCAAGAGCTAATTAGTATAGTATTTGAATTCAGTCAATAATGAAGCTCTAATTCAGAAATGATAAATAATGGAAGTTGTCATCTCAAGAAATTACAGATCAATTTTCATTAAATCTGAAAAGAAGCTAAATTAAATTGAGGAGGCAAGAAAAAAAGAATTAGTGGGAATTAGGTGAGAGATGATTGAGTTTGGGAAGAAGAGAAGGATAGAAGATAGCAGAGTACCTTTCGGAAAGCTGGTGGCCAACTTGAAAGCCGATGGCTTCGATCCGGCGGGCGGCGAGCTCCGGCTTGTCAGCATAGAAGCCATTGCAGTAGGAAGAAACAATCTCGGTTAGAAGACTCTCCACGCAGCTCTCTGATACCTCCCTCCCCATTTCCCAATTTCCAATTTCCAATTTCTCAATTCGAAATTCGAAATTCGTTCTCCTTTGATCGTTTCCACTTACTGGATCGGATCCCCACCCGAACACCCTCCCTTGCCCAAATTATACCTCTTTTTTTTTTTAAACACTCACAATTCTTTACAAATTACCCAAATTAAATATGAAAATTTAAAATTTATATATTTTTTGTTCCCATTTTCACTCGCACTCCCTCATAAAAATAATTGAAAATAATTTTTAAAAGATCTAAAAGCTACTTCAGGATTATAAGTTCTAAATTAATTTTTAAAATAACCATGCTAAATACAAATTACATAAATTTTTATTTTTAGTGTATTATAATTTATTTTTTAAAAGTTCTTTCAACATATTAAAAATAAATATTTATTAATATCCAATTATCATGGTCCATAGACTTATATATGTCAAGTGACAAGTGGTGATAGTCGGGGCGGGCAGTAACAATAAGAATTGAAATGCAACTTTGATTCAATTTTTCACTATTTAATTATGATAATTTAAAAGTTGCTTAATGTAAGCCTTTTGGATAAAACCAAAATCCCCTGTGATCTATCCTGGAATACTTTTATTCCAATCACAAATGAAGTCTCACCATTATCCTTCATTTCAAAGTTCTTAGAAAGATATTCTTTAACATCACGCATTATTAGCAGCAAGGCTTCATGACCACAGGGAAGGAAATCTGGTATGTAGATTGAAGAAGTGGAGCTATGGATTAAAATAGGCTTCATGATCACTTATTTATGCATAATTCAGAAGTGATAAATATCAACAATAACAAAATCAAAACCTGAATAGATATCTAAGGATCTCAATGTGCTAATCAAACATAAATCCATACATGTATGGCAGGATTCACCGTTATACAAGGACTTTACCAGTATGCTCATTCTACCAACATGACCAATGAAGGTTTTGGGCGCCAATCCGTCGCGATCAGCTAAGGTAAAATGGATACGGATATAATTGTAACAACTATATATAATTATCAAATAAACGAAATTAACTCCATAAATAAATCCATACTTGTGGAATATTATATTGTGCTATCATCATTCAGAACATACAAGACGTACCTATTGATGTTTGCAAGCGAAATGTTATTATGTATTTGACATTATTGCAATGGTACGTTGCTCTATTATACTATTATATATTCATTGCATAAATAATGATAATAAGAAAATCTCTAATATAAATATATAATGTACCTGAAAAATTAAACTTATACATGGTAGAGAGATAAAATGTGAAATCAGCCAATATTTTACACTCTTTCATCAAGAAATTTTATACAGTACTACGACTCATCATTTGTTTTTTAATTTTTGTTTTGTTGTTAATGTGATGTGGAAGGAGCAAAGAGTAGAAGGATTGTAAATGCCCTAAGTAACATTATTATATTATTTAATACATAGACGACACTAGAAGGATATATTACTAATGCGTACAATAATGTATTAATGTTCATTGTAAAATCATTATTACTTTGTAACATAATAAAACATAACGTACGGCCGGGTTCATTAAACATTATATATATATTCACAAAAGAAGAACATACAGAACAAAATATGGAAGTATGTAAGTGCATTCATGGAGCCTATACTAGTCTCATAAAGTATATGAGACTGTGTTTTCAAAAAAAAAAAAAAAAAAAGTATATTTTGCATGAGCTGATCTGATCTGAGGTTGTGTTTGGATTTGGTCTGGCAGGCAGGCATTACTCCAACTCGTACTGCGCCCATATATATGCGCGTGCAGTGGTTTTTATAATTGAAATTATTGCATACGGCTGCTGCTGGATGGCTGCTTTTAAATCTGTGTCATGCGGCAGATCAGATCGAATTGAAGCCTAGCTCTTCCATTTTCTCAGCTCCTGACGCTTGACACTGATACTACATTAGTTACTGTTAGTAATAATTTGTAATATATTACGGATCGGAGCCAACCGAATGAAGAAATTAAAGAAAATTAAGGGATAAGATTTAGCTAGAATAAAATTAAATGACATATTTACATTACATGTTAGTTGTATGATGTTGCCCAATTGTATGTATGTATGTATGTTATGGCCGTTTTTTTGATCTGTAAGTTTGTGTTAATTTCCATAATTGACCTTCAATCCCCAGTTGCTTGAGCTCCATTAGTCCACGCTCAACTGCAACAAGTCGAGCTAGCTAGGATAAATAATTATATATATATTTTTAGTTCAAATTCAATTATATTATATTGATCTGAAGGTTTAATTTACCGTACCGTACCGTTAATTGCATCGTGTGAGTTGAGCGTATGAGTGGCGTAGTTGATCAAGAATCCCAGTCGCTCATCTGCAATATCTGCTTCCAATCCATGCTTCTTTGCTCTTCTCCAAAAGTATGTTAGCCAAGCCTGCACCCGCGCCCACCAAAACCATATATGGTAATACAACTTTCATTTCAAACACTCTCAACCACTTATCAGTTGGCAGTTAGTTGGTATCATACCAGCTTAAAACGTACATCTTCAGCCTCCTCTGGACTCAATTCTTAAATACAACAAATGCATGATTTCAGTCAGATTTTATTTGAAACCACCCAAGATTCAGCTATATATGCATGGGAATTTCAAATGTACATGTTAAGAAAATAATGTTAAAAAGAAGATGGCCGCCGGATAACTTAACTTTAGTCTAATTTGTAGACAACAAGATTCAAATTAAAGATGATCGAGATTATTTCTTATAAATTTAACTAACTAACTAATGCAATTTCACAGATTCTGCTAGGATGCCGGCCTGCTTGACCAAAATAAGAAATGCAAGTGATCTTCATGACAATATATATAATCACCAATCTCATAGCTCCAAACATTTTTTCATGACAAACTGTACTATTTCATCTGATCTGAATCACTTTCATTCTATTTGTAATTTAGGGTGCTTTTTTTAGCAAATCAACTTCTATAGAAATTGACATACCAAATGCGTCTGCAAAATTCTGGCCTTCAATTGGGATCTTTAAATCATCTGCTGCAATAGGTTAACAAATGAGATATGCTTGTAAAACGAATATATATAAAGTGGGCAGCTAATGCACTTGGTATGGAGGAATGAAGGGGATAGAATTGCAATTTGATCTAGATTTCAATTTCCTCACATCGCTTGTATGATGGAATGGAATGGAATCATAGATCCATTCTGCATCCTAACTTCCTTCACAATTTCATTCTGCTCTGCTCATGCATTCCTCATATCTCCACATATAGGCCTCAAGTTTAAATATCAATTTTCTCCTCCTAATTCTTATTTAGTATAATTATAAATAAACCAACCATATATTTTGCTTATTTTTGTTGATCCTACATACCATATGAAAATACAAATTAATTCAAATATATTTTACTCCATATATACCTGTCACACAAGATCTTAGGGAAGTTGGTCGTTGTTGTTGGGCTTGGGCCATAGCAAGAGCTACTGCTTCCTCCACCTTTTCAAGGAAAAAGGAACTAGATTACATCAGAAGAACAGTTTTATGGAATTCTCATCCAACATGAATAGAGGAATGCAACTAGAAAGACAAATTAATGAGTTTCATGCAACTAGACTCTTTTCAAGAAGTTTGTTTGTTTGTTTTTTTTGTTTTGTTTTTTTTTTTTTTTTAAGTGCGGTAATGCAAATCAAATAGGCACTTCTAGCCTTCAAAGTTGAATAGTGTAGCTACTAAATACTGCACAAAGTTATATCACAAAAAATCAGGTCTTTTATAATATAATAGGAAGCTAGGAATTACACTATATGCCTTCTATCCAATGACTTGCTGAAGTGCTAATGAAGCCAAAGATTAATGCAGGGAAATGATTCCTATGGAAAAAATTAGCATGGAAACCAAACTAGGAAAGTGATTGATAACTAGAATTTCTAAAAAGAGAATTGGGAACACCATACCTTAAGGGACATTTGTTCTTGAAGACCTTTCTCTACTAAAAACATGCTCTCAACATTTCCATCTGATAAAAGTTCAACACCTTGCTGAAGTGTTTCCCCTTCCTCCATATCATTGCAAACTACTGTTTCTAAAGATTTACGAAAAGTATATCAACTTGTGAAGTTTTTATTCAGCAACTAAGTGAACCAAAACACATGACATTGTTACCTAATGAGTTTTCGTTTTTTGCTCTCTGTCCTGCTTCTAACACAACTTCATTTGGTGAAGGGGCAAAGGATGACCAATATTCATGCTTTATTCCAGCAATATCAGCATGAATACCTGCAAAATGCTGGACTTTATCTCATGGAAAAGTGAAACAAAAAAAATTAAATTTACCTAGTACTTGCATGAGCCAGATATATCATTTAATTTAAACATAAACAAGGAACCATAGCTTGCACTGGTAAAAGATTGTATACAGTTGACCTATTTAAAATTTGACAGACCATTTAAAGCACACCTTATTGGAAAAAAATGCTGACACCAGGAAGATTGATACTGGATAAGAAATTTAAAAATTGATGTTCTGTAGAAACACTTTCATCTGGGAACCTTCATCCGGGGTTATGGGTTGGACACCAATGAAATCTACTCATACAAGAAGCATATGATAATAAAATACTGATTTTGAATTCAAAAGTAATGTCTTCTCTTGTCCATAGTAGCATATATATATAAGAAAAGTAGATAGGCAGGTTTTCATATTACATAGAAGCAGATTAATGGAAAATGTAAAGCCTAACAAAAAGGAAATAACTTTTCACTTTTTTAACTGGAAAGTCTACTTTCTGTAGCATTAAGTCAATACATAAAATCTGCTGGCACATAAAAAGTATAACTGGCACATAAAAATTCGTGAACCTTGAAAATCAAATTTAAAATAACTTCAACAATCTATTTACCATGTTCAACGCACAAGCCCCAGTATCGAGCAAGCCAGCATCTCTTAAGAACCACCTCTTCCTAAGATGTGAAACTGTGAATCTCATAAGTTTGTAAAAAATGAAGTTACCCATGAAAGCAATGACTGAATAACTAAATACCTTCTCCTCCTGGGTGAGTATCATTTTATGCGACATGGCACAAAGTGACTTGATCTCACTTTCAGCCTCTTGGAGATGCTCCATAGCAGAAGTTGCTTCACGCCTAGCAACCTGAATCAATATATAATATGATACTGCCAAGAAAACAGTCTATGCATATATTTAACAAGTGAGGAGAAAACAATAAACAATAGTGAAATAGAAAAAACACAAGATGCAGAGGTTTTGAATACCTCGACCTCTGCCCGAAGGGTTGCAACCTCTTCACCTTTACCACCATAATTTTGTGCTGCAACTTTTAGCGCAGCCTGCCAGGTTACTGGTGTTCAAATTCATTGTTGTAATTCATTTCTACTAGAGTTCAAAAAAAAAAAAAGAAATTTGGCAATGCCTAATTACAGTATAATGATTCTGGACATAGAAGAGTCCAAGTTTAGAAAAGACCAAAGAGATATCATCAGACGTTTAACTAGACTAGTTTTCAGGCAAAGAAGAGTCCAAATTCAGAAAGTGAAAAGAGGGAAAAAAAATAAAAAGTAAAATAATAACAATAACAACAAAAATAATAAAGCAATATTTAGCTAGACTAGTTTTCAGGATATATCCTTTTTAATGAGCAAAGCAGTATGAGAAACTATGCAATTATTCACCCTTGGATATTCTCAAAAAGTCTCAATTCATTTGGCAACTGAGATATCAAGAAACATGGGAAAGTTTCATATTACAGGTTTGATGAAGAGACAAATGGAATATGGATGAAGTATAAAGAGGTTACATCTTAGAACTCTGTATGTTACATACCTCCCTTTGTTGTAGAGCCGCTTCTTTCCTGTGCAGTTGGAAAAAGTAAAAGAACAAAAAAGCCCAATAAGAATAAAATGTTGTCAGCCAATATATCATTGAAGTTCTGAATGTAAATTTTTTAAGTTGTAAACCCTGCCTGGCTAAAAGACGAGCCTCCATAGATACACCTTCCCCAAGATTTGCAACCTAACAAAGGAACCACATCATAAAGACTAGCATAATTTAATGGAAAGAGAAAAAAGGGTAACACACTCACATTCACTAAAATGATAACAAAAGATGTTTGAATCCTCAGACAAAGTCACAAAACCCATTCCATTTAGAATATAGGAAATATTTTGTATTACTGAGATCATTTTGTTAACTAACATATAAGCAAGACGCAGCCAAAGATGAATATTAAATTAAAAGAACCAATTTCTTAGCACTCACACAATCATGATTGGAAGAAAAGTTCTGGTCTAAATTCATGGCACAATAAATAATTATAAACTTAATCATTACAAAATTAAAATGTACTTGCATCATTACCTGCTTCTCAAGCAGCCTAGTCCTGGCTTCTGCTTCCTCATAACGCTCCTCTGCAAGTCGAATCTGAAAGCATGTCACAAAATAGTGCCATTGAATGCCGTGCAATCATACTACACAAAAGTTTCAATGCAGAAACATGACTGAAACCCAGTATCACAAGAAGTGAGAACAAACTAGAATTACCTTTTCGAGCAAACTTTCGTTTTCCTCTTGAAGCATGTCAACCTGAAATTTAGATCATATATTATATATACTCATTAGTAACATTTTCACTGAGAAATCAATAAATATATAATGAAAACAGATGAAATAAAAGAATTTTATCAAAAGGTTTCCAAGTGAATAATTTTATCTTGCACCATGTAAATGTAATGACTAAAGACTGGATACTATATATATATATATATATATATATATATATATATATAGCTTGATAAAGAACAAACAGCTGGCTGAGCAGAAGTATCCTTCTCTAAATATATGTAGAGTTTAATAACATAAACACAGTCATGCTGATTTTAAAAAATGATAATAAAGATACAACATATATATGAGAAGAATTACTTTGGAAACAGATGCAATGCCCATACCTCGTCTTGTAGAGCAGAAGATGGCTGGATGTTGGCTTCTTTATTCTTGAAAGTTCCAAGGTCTACTGATAACCTGTGTGGTGAAAAATTAAATAATGAATCAATATACAAGCTGAAGTTTTGAGAATGAGTGTGAAAGTTAAGCTCAAAGCACATGAGCAACCAGAAAGTCAAATCAAAATTAGGTAAGACAGTTTGGAGTAAAAGAGTAAGTACAAGAGGATTGCAAACAGTTTGATGCTCATATAACATCTGGAAAACAAAATTGTTAATTATTAATCTAAAGTAAATAAACAGAACTTTATTTTTAAAGCTTCAAGAGACCTTCTATCCATGCGACTGTCAGATTGAAGCTCAGAAGGAGTTGAAGAAACAGCTGTCCTAAGTGATATGGGTACGCTAGAGGGTAATATAGGAACAGCCTTGGGAGCTAAATTAGGACGAGTAACTGAGGTAGAGCGAGCAGATGAAGGTTGTTCCATTGCAACTGATTGAGATGAGCGACTAGCTGTTGAGCGAGCAGATGGAGGTTGTTCCGTTGCAACTGGTTGAGATGAGCGACCAGAAAGTGGTTGCTCTGATGAGCTCAACTGAGAAGCTCTCATAGCTGAGATTGGCCGAACTGACGGAGATTGCTCTATTGAACTTAATGATGATCGAGTAGCTGACATTGAGCGATCTGATGAAGATTGTTGTTCCAACGAGCCAACAGATGGAGAGGATCTCATCCTTGGCGCTGAGCGTGTAGATGCATGGTTTTCCGTGGATGCACGAACTGTCTACTAGAAAAACAGAATTCCGTGAGGGACTAAATCTATAAGACACTGAAATGAGGAAGGTCCAGATAACATATAAGAATACATATATAGCTCTGCAATTGCTCAATCCAAGATGCAACAAATATATATACTAGGAAAACTATAATCCAGCAAATTTCCAAGGCAAACCTACTTATGATGAACAGAACTAAAAGGTCAATATTTCAACTGATAAAATAATGAAGCAATAAGAATTAAAAGACTATCAGTAACCATGATGAGATTCACAGAAGGCTCCGAAATCTGTAGCATGATGCACAAACAAATATATTTAGCATTGCACAAAAGCATGAAATTGGCGTTCCGATCCACGTCCTCCACCACGCACCATACAACTTAACTTCACCTATTCTATTTTATTATATATATATGGATATGGATATGGATGTGCATGGCCGTGAATACGATGCATAAAAAAATAGTTGTAATGCATTTAATTGCAACTAATTACTAGAAATTGTTACCATCGGAGAACGACTTCTGACTGGCCTATCACCTGCGAGTCCAATGCCAGCGGAGGAATTAACAGGAGGAGCGTAGTCATACATAAGATCGTCCTCATCCTCCTCATCATCATCATTTGATTGATTTGACATAACCTGAGCAAGCCTCTGAGCGGGAGTTTTTGTGTTCTGTGGTCTCCTTGCATTTGAAATGCCGGCAGCGGCAGAGCCTGAACGTCTATGGTTGATAGCAGAAAATCCCCCTTGAGAAGAAGGAGGAGCCGCAGCAGTTGACGGGCTCTTGTGGTGCCCATAAACAGGCCTCGTCCGATCCATTGTCGTCTCCAAATTCACACTGCTCACCTACTATGCTCAACAACAGCTCCGGCATGGTAAGAGAATGAATTAGAATTAGCGCCATGGTGGTAGCAGAAAGCGACGGATACTCAGATTTTAACGGGTCCGTAAAGCGTAGAGGGAAGGACGGAGTCTCAACCGCAATCAGTTAATTGGCCTCACTACTCACTACTTACTCCAAATGTGTCTGTACGTGTGTGTGTTTTTTTTCTTTTGGAATAATGCTATATAGGCTTAATTAATTTATTTATTTCTACTTGTCATCATTTGATTGATTTAAATTCTTTTTCCTAATCACCCAATAATCAAGAGGAAAAATTTAAGAGGAATAAGAAAAAAAAAATTTCAACTATTACTCAAGAAGGATGTGCATGGACAGTTCACATTAGATCAATTTCATTAAAAATCAAACTTGTAATATTGTGGTTACTAAGTCAACAGCCTAATCGTTCCAAAAAAAAATTGCTCCCGCTAAACCGGTGAACATTACTATCCCAGAGAACAAACAACAAGATAGGATTGTTTGGACGGAAGAAGAAAA
The DNA here is from genome assembly GCA_003576665.1 of Ipomoea trifida. NCBI lineage: Eukaryota > Viridiplantae > Streptophyta > Magnoliopsida > Solanales > Convolvulaceae > Ipomoea > Ipomoea trifida. The sequence goes on along the minus strand of CP025653.1, from coordinate 486,553 downwards.
TGAAAATTATACAATCAATAGATATTAAAAGAACCTAGTAGGACAGCTTTTCTATAGGAAAATCTTTTTTGGACAAAAATGTGAAAGATAAAAGTTCCTCCTAAAGTCAAAGCCTTCTTCTGGCAAGCTTGTTCAAATTCTCTTCCTACCACTATTAATGTAGCTACCAAACATGTCCCTTGCTCTCAATGGTGTTATCTCTGTTCATCTTATTATGAAACCACATTTCATATTTTTGTGTCTTGTGCATATAATATTCTCTTTTCCTCAAAAAAATAATAATAATAATAATAATAATAAAATCATGAATCCATAATCTTAATCAATCCAAAACTTGTACAAATGTTGGTTACCACTGAGATGAATGTTCATAACATCGTCAATACCAGATAATTGCCTCTGTAGTAGACATGAATACACAAAATATAAATGATCTAATGGATAATAACTCCATGGCTCCAACTACATTATTTATATTGATGAAAGAGAGGCCAGGCCTATTGCTTTTGTGCAGCAACCACCCTGAAATCATACATCGCCCAGCAACCATCTGGAAATGTTCACAACACATTAAATACTTTGTAATACAATTGCCCATATATATGTGTGTGTATTGATGACTAAACTTTAACCAATGCAACAACCTACTCTTCAGTGTAATTTACATTAAACTGTAGGTTGTCTAGTGTAAACTGCACTCAAGTATGTATAGGTAATAGGTCTTTTCCTAAAATTTACTCTATATTGAACGACATAAAATTAACATGAGCTCATTCCTATTTTGTGTGCCACCCCTGACTACAAGTTAACTTTCACTTTTTCCCCTGGAGTGGGATCCCCGACATATACAAAATGGATATGAAAACATCATTCTAGTAATAGACTAGGAACCACATGCGGAAATTAGTTGTTGTGAACATATATCTTACCACGGAAAAATCTAGTCGCAGACTGGAGTGAGATCAATTTTGAATTGCTTCTTCCCTTTGCTGACCCTCTTCAAGTTTTCCGAATATGTAGATTAACACAAAAGAATCGCTTATTAAATTGGAAAAATCAAGCACAACAAAAGAAAACTTTGCTCTAAGACAATAAAATGCTTGCATATTTGCAGTTCATTCTGAATGGAACAATGGCTTACACCAATAGCAATGAGCTCTTCTAGCAGTTCTTCCAGATGGCGAAGAGGCTATTTTAAAGAAGAAACGGAAATTTTCATTAAGCTGGTACACATTGATAGATTTTATAGTAACGAAGGTTCATGTACAGCAGATACCGAAACAAAAGAAAATTCAGTATCAAGGGAATGTAAAACTTACCCACTGAGTAGGGCCATCAACTGGAGCATTTAAAGGATCATTATGCACCTTGGGGCCAAAAGGGAAGGAAAACTCTTAGTCAATGTTGTATCAGCAATTATAACAATCACCCAGTAAAACATTATAAGTTCAATAATTAAATAAAAATTGCTCAATTTCTCAGGGTGCTTCTTTAAATTTTAGATTCTCGAGTCTCAAACAAGTAGCTTATAAAAGAAGCATACTCGTACACATTATTTAACCAGAACCACGAACATACCTCCATAAAAAGTCCATCCACTCCAACAGCAACTGCTGTCCTGGCAATGCAAGGAATCAATTCACGAAGACCACCACTAGCAACACCTCCACCATCCAACTGTTTGACAAAGTAGAAACACTAGTCATTGATGAGAGAACAAACTCTGAATATTAGGCTAAGATCAACTTGAGAAATGAGAGTTTGGAACATATAGCACAAAACCATGAATAGTTATCTTCAAAGAAACAGCACCCCAATATTGTATCCAAAAGGTTATCAGGTTCTTTCTGGATTTTGGGTTTTCTTTTACAAAACCCAAAATAAAAAGTGTGTTATAGTTTAAAGGAATAAGTGTGCTTCCTGGTCAAGGTCATATATGCAGTCAATTCTTTGGTTAATAGCGCACAATAACATTTTCAAATTCCCTAGTTTCTTACAGACTTACAGTTTAAAATTGTTAATACAGACTTTAATGGTTTGTAAGTATTTGCTTTTACCAAACAGCATTAAACTATTTGATAAATATAAAACTGTACATACATCAAATTCTCCAAATAATGCCAAATCTAACAATATTAAAACTACTCAACGCACCTTCTTCCCAGCAGGTTGTTGCAAAGAATGTGTTATATCAGCCACCTGAAGCACAGAAACATTTCCAGAGACATAAGTTTGGTACATGTTATGAAGCCAGGCACATATACTGAAATGAAGAATCACAAATAATATCTTACAACTGGACAATTAGCTTCCCTCATCCACTCTAAGTTGCGGGGATCAACTATCAAGTCATCTGCATTATCATAAAAGATCTCATATTTTTTAATCTGAAATGACAAAGTAACATTACTACTCATTAGCAGCTCTCTAGATAAATACAAATTGCAAGGCTATACCTCAACCTTGATCACATTTTAGGTAATCTTAACCAACATCTCCTTCATGACAATTGGAAAAGGAAATAATAGACTCAAAAAGGAGAATGGCCACCTAAGTAATAAGCTCTTAGTATCTAAATGTTAACTTCAAGGTTCTGGCTCTTGTTCCCATTGTTTGTCAGGTTACAATAAATTTCCATTCATGAAATTTTAATTTGGAATATACTGAAAAAAAATGAAATATAATTTGGAAAACAGACTTGTCAGTTCTTCCTTCAGGATCAATTTTATAAAGTTACAATCATATCGGATAGCATAGCAGATTACACTTAAAATCTCTGTCTCACCACTTTTCAACAACACATACGGAGATGATAGACGAGACTTAATTTATTTTGCCATTGATTCAGTTTTGCATGATTGCATCAGAACAAAACTTCAGGAAGTTTCTAATTACATATCTACATCATTAGCGAGAAGTGAAGCTCACTTACTATAGCCAAACATGGTGCCTCTCTCACATACCATGACATTTTGATTTCCAGCCAATCTGACCTTTTCAGCAGAATTTAACATGACCTGGAAACATATTGTATTATCAGTATGAAAGGGTTACAAAAAATCATCATCATCCAGATCCAGTACTTGTTTAGTTTGAAGGAAACCCAAAACAATTACAAGTACAATACTTACAGATGGCGCACAAAACTGTCCTTTCTTGATATTGATTATTTTGCCAGTCTTGGCAGCTGCAACAAGGAGATCTGTCTGCATCAGGAAAGAAAGGGAAAAAAAATCAAGTAATTAACTGCAGCAGACAAATCTTGCAAAACACTTACAGCAGAAATAAAAAGGTTTCATAACCAAAAGCAGACAATGTTTTGTTGACATTCAAAGCCTAAATCTGACAGACTAACCTGCCGGCATAAGAAAGCAGGAATTTGAATTATATCAGCAACCTTCCCTACTGCTTCACACTGGATAAAAGCAAAAAATTGTTATAGTTCGCGTCATAGGAAGCCAAGATCCATAATTCATCTTGCATATCCTGATTAGATAAACTCACTATTATATCAAGGACAAGATGAAAACAATATATTGTTCACTTTAAGAAGACACCAGGGGCACCGGCCCATGGAACCCACTAGGCAAAGGGGGTTTTTGTTTAGTCAACACACTTTTTAATACTGAAAAGAAAAGAAACATGCAAACATTGGAAAACAACTTCTCAGTCCCATGTGTCATGGCAAGTTAAAGACATTTTTACGTTACACACGGAAGTGTACAATTTGAAATAGGAAAGAGAATGTCACCTGAATGCTTTCATGAACATCAGTGACTATAGGTACATCATAAGTTGTTTTAACCCTTTCAAGGATCTGCAACAAAAAATGGAAAGCAGAAACAGGCTAAGGGGTTTATAGAATTGAATGTGCTTGCTTGTAAACAGTTCTTAATGAAAAATGCACTTCTAGTAAGCCAATTTTAAATTCTGTATGAGACTTTATCCAGGACATGAAATGATTTTTGTAATATCGCTGAAATGCAACTGGTGGAAAAAATAAAAATAAAAATAAAAAATAAAAAAGTATATTGCATTGTGAAAAGAAATATTCATCCATACCTTCAAGCCTTCAGCCAAGCCAGGACCACGGAATGATTTGGAGGAAGTTCGGTTAGCTTTATCAAAGCTAGACTTAAATACAAACTTCAAACCAAGTCTATATAGTACATAAAGATTAAAAACCATATTTATCAAATATCACTAAAAAAGATAAGAAATGTAAATATGCAGGAAACAATGAACACCATATCAAGCAGTAACACTAGCATCAAGTCCCTATAAGTTGAAGTGGAAAACTCACAAAAATTGGCTAGAATTTGAGGATGTGATATAGTTTAGAAAGCCTAAAACATCAACAAATTACAAATACATTAACATAAATCACACCATGAGCCCTGGTTCACCAAGCAAGGTGTATTGTAAGCATATAGTGATCGTGTTTTGCCTAAATGTTTGTCAAATTTGAACTAATGTCAAATTATCGGCATGCTCATCATGTTTCAACGAAACGATCATGGTTCATAAGTACACAACACCCACAAAGGCAAAGAGAGAGAAGTGGAATTAGTACGTACTTGGAAGTTGTGGCCTTTAAGTGTTTGGCCATGTAAAGAATGTGATCCTCAGATTCAATCACATTGGGACCTGCTAGTAAGAAGAAGGGCTCTGCTGTCTGTAATTGATTAGAGTAAGAATTATTCCCATTAGATATGTGAATTACAGGATATATGTAAAGAATAAAATAGTGTTGTTCAAACCTTGAGCTGGCTGAATAAAAGTGCTGAAGGATCCATAGTTATACACTTATACCCTTTTTTACTTCTGGATCCAAAGATCTAGAGGATGAAGAAGAAAGATAAGGAGAAGTAATTTACTACAGTATGTAAACTTAAGCAAAAAGTTCAAAGACTTGGCTAGAAATTTACTACAGCATGATTCTGTTTTCCAGAATCACAGTGAAAATCAACAAATTTTCTATAAATACTAAAATAATATACAATCTAATGTTGATTTTCAACTGTGAGATTTCACAACCACCATCAATCATTATTTCATGGACCATAAATAAAAAGTACATTTTTAATATACCGATACATTATTTTTATACTTAAGGTCCATTATTTTGTATACTATTACTCCGTAAATAATATATAAATAATGTACTTTTTTTTTTTTGGAGAAAAATACAATGTACTTTTTGTATATAAAAAATGTACATTATTTTCATGGTCTCAAAGTCCACAGAAAAATTTGTCAATCAACAGAGAACCCATTACTAATTATGATTATCATGGTTCCAGCCCATTATTAACGGGTTGGGAAGTATGAAACCGACCCGTATGCTATAGGGCTGGGAGGTTAAACGGGCCAACCCATAAGCCCGGCACATTATTTTTAAATAAATAAATAAAATTATTAAATTATAATTAACATTTTACACATTCAAAAAAAAAAATTCCATACATGCATAATTAAAGGCAGTAAGGCACAATTTCAAAGATGGAAATAGAAAATTGCTAATGCCAAGTTGAACAGGAATCGCACATACTTTTAAATCTTATACAGAAATCAGAACTGACATACATTCAAAATTTGCTGACTACTGATGAAATTTTAAAAGCTAAAACCATAATTTAATGCTATTTCCTATACTTAAAAGCTAAAACCATAATTAATAATATGATTAATAAAAATAAAAATAAAAACCTTTGATGGACGATGGTCGCAGATTGGTCGACGGTTGCACTATTGCAGCAGGCGATTCGCAGTAGCAAGTTGGTCGATGGTTCGCAGCAGTGGGACGCTTGCCAGTCGCTAGTCGCCTAGTCTGATTGTCGGAGCTGGGACAATAGAGACGATGAGAGAAATCAGATTTATAATGCAGATTTAGATGGCTGCTGAGTGGAGTGCGTGCTCTACTGCTGCTTTTTTTTTTTTTTTTTTTTTTTTTTTTTTTTTTTTTTTTCTTTTTAAATAGTAACCCCACTTAGTTTGCCAATGGCCTTGTAATCTCGTAGCACGTCACAGAGATGAATATTTCAATTTTTTGTTATTTTTCGGGTTCGTTTGATTTTGGTTTTTTCGGTTTTGAAAAAGTGAAACCATTCAATTTCAAATTTTAATTCGATTGCTTGTGGTCTTGGCTCTTTGTGCTTCATTTGGTTGAGAAAGTAATTATGAACAGCCACTACATTGTAACAAAATTAATAGTAATCAAAACAAAAAATTATTCGATTCGGTTTGAAATAGTGCAGTTTTGACTCAGATTTCGGTTCAGTTTGACAACTCAAACATTCTCTAGTTCTTTTTGCACATATAACTATTTATTCATTTTCACTAATAATTTAAATTTGAAAAAGTTAAAAACTAAGTCTACAATGCATGTTTCTAATTTCTTGAACTAAAATAAGTCCAGATCGAGCCAACTCTTCATCTGCGCCTGTCGTCCAACGTTACTTACTCACATAGAAAATTTGAGAACTTTCTTGTGATTATTCCAGACGCGTGTGGCGTGAGTGTGGCTGCCACTAATTAATGCGGGTCGTAGCAAATTTTTTAATACTACTAAGTTCCACTAAGAGTCAATACCACCCCCACTAAGGCACGATCTCATGACTTCCTATATAGAAGAGTCGCTACATGACATCTGAGCACAATATGCTTGACTTATGTGCTAGAATTATGGTTGTTAACGAACCGAACATAAACGAACGGATGTTGTTCGTGTTCGTTTGTTAATAATTTTGGAGTGTTCGTGTTCATGTTCGTTTGTTAAAGTTTTTGAAAATCTTGTTCGTGTTCGTTTGTTAAGCGCTCATTAGTGTTTGTTAACGTTCGCGACGAACACGTTCGCGAATGTGTTTGTTAACGTTAGCGAACACGTTCACGAATATGTTCGTGAACGTTATGTTCGTGAACGTTCATGAAGAAGTTTGTCAACACTTAAATACCAAACACATGCACATGTTCATGAACACAATTCGTTTGTCAACAAGACATAATCTACGTTCACGAACAATAACCAAACAAACAACACAACTATATATGTTTGTGAACATGTTCGCCAACATTATTAAACAAACACTTAACAAACTTGTTAGCGAACATTACTAAACGAGCATGAACGAGCTTGTTCGCGAATATTACTAAACGAACACAAACGAGCTTGTTCATGATCTCTTAGCAAACGAGCTTACCACGGTTAAAACTATGTTTTGTTAACCGAAATCTAAATTTTGTTTGTTAATATTTGTTTACCTTAATAAATGAAAGCTTACCGAACACGAGTAATTTGTCGAAAATTCTGTTCGCTAACCCCTAATTAGAATTAATTTGACAAAACTGACCCTACAATTTTTCCCTAAAAAACTACATATTTGTTGAGATATATTTTGGAAAATCCGCCGAATTAGAGTTAATACAGTTGAGTTCACGGTGTCAAGCCGCCTCTTCTACAGGCTTTTGCCATCTCTTCCTCATCGCTGATAATGGCGGCTGCTTCTTCCATCATCTTCAGATCGCCCTTCCTTTCCCCTTACCCACAACTCCACCATCAACATTCATTGAAATCCCCCACCCATCACTTTACTCCCATCAAAGCCACTGCCACTTCCGACGACCCACCCGCCCCCGCGCTTGCTCAAACTAAAAAGACCCACAACCACCGACGCAACGCCGACGAGAATATTCGCGACGAGGCGCGTCGCCTCACCTCCTCCCACAACTTCTCAGCCCGCTACGTCCCCTTCGGCGCCGACCCCAGCTCCGATGAGTGGTACTCTCTCGACGAGATCGTTTATCGCAGCCGCTCCGGTGGCCTCCTCGACGTCCAGCACGACATGGACGCTCTCAAGAAGTTCGACGGCCAGTACTGGCGCTCGCTCTTCGACTCCCGCGTCGGGAAGACCACGTGGCCTTACGGCTCCGGCGTCTGGTCCAAGAAGGAGTGGGTGTTGCCGGGAATCGCAAGCGATGATATAGTCAGCGCTTTTGAAGGGAACTCTAATCTTTTCTGGGCTGAGCGTTTCGGCAAACAGTTTCTGGGCATGAATGACTTGTGGGTAAAACACTGCGGGATTAGCCACACGGGTAGTTTCAAAGATTTAGGGATGACTGTTTTGGTGAGCCAGGTGAATAGGCTCCGGAAAATGCACAAACCGGTGGTGGGCGTGGGCTGTGCTTCAACTGGGGACACATCCGCCGCTTTATCAGCTTATTGTGCTTCTGCAGGGATACCCTCCATTGTGTTTCTTCCTGCAAATAGGATATCCATGGCGCAGTTAGTCCAGCCCATAGCTAATGGCGCTTTCGTATTGAGTATCGACACTGATTTCGATGGGTGTATGCAGTTAATTCGCGAAGTCACAGCTGAATTGCCGATTTACTTGGCCAATTCACTTAATAGTTTGAGGCTAGAGGGTCAAAAGACTGCTGCAATTGAGATATTGCAGCAGTTTGATTGGGAAGTTCCAGATTGGGTGATAGTACCTGGTGGGAATTTGGGTAATATATATGCATTTTACAAAGGGTTTCACATGTGCAGAGAGTTAGGGCTGGTTGATCGGATTCCTAGGCTTGTTTGTGCTCAAGCTGCTAATGCCAATCCTCTTTACTTGCATTATAAATCTGGGTGGAAAGAATTCAAGGCTGTGAAGGCGAATACCACTTTTGCATCTGCAATTCAGATTGGTGACCCGGTTTCTATTGACAGAGCGGTTTTTGCTTTGAAAAATTCGAATGGCATTGTTGAGGAGGCAACGGAGGAGGAGTTGATGGATGCGATGGCTCAAGCAGACTCGACGGGGATGTTTATATGTCCTCACACTGGCGTGGCATTGACTGCACTGATCAAGCTTAGGAATAGCGGGGTTATCAAGCCAACTGATAGGACTGTGGTGGTTAGTACAGCTCATGGGCTCAAGTTTACACAATCGAAGATTGATTATCATTCACATGAGATAAAGGACATGGCGTGTAGGTATGCAAATCCACCTGTGCAGGTGAAGGCAGATTTTGGTTCTGTCATGGATGTTCTCAAGAGGTATTTACTAAGCAAAAACTCCAAGAAATAGGTGGTCTGTTTTGACTTTTGATTTCATGTACTGGTTTTTTGGTTGTTGTTTACTTGCCATATGTAGAACTGTACTACTCAAACCTACCTTTTATGGGCTATTTATTTAAGATTGAGTATTCTTCATTCCTAGTTCACTTCATGAAATGAAATTGATTTATTAGACAAGTATAGCTTTGAATAAGAAATGATGTTTGAAATCATGAATCATATCAAAATATTTTAGGCATTGAGGTGAGGGGAAAATGAATGTCATGCTTGGTGAGTTGAGATAAGTTAGTTAAAGGTCCCCCCCAAGTTTATGTTTTTTGCTCTAGAGTCTAGACTACCCTACTGAGCATCTCAATTCTCAACACACACTGCTCCAAGATGCCTGTTAGTGTAGAGCATGTGCATTGTGTTTGATTGAATTATTATACCAGAAAATAGATGTCATATTTTTATGGGNNNGTTGTTTAGGGTAATGATGGATGGATGGATGTGTCACTGTGCTTGCTGGATTATTATGTATATAAAAATTGTGATGGAATCAAAATGATGATACTCTGGTCTGGTGGCACTACACTGCAGAAAGATTGCTTCATTTACAGTGATCGATCGATCTAGCATGGTATTGCTGATTTGCAGGAAAATAAACAGGCGAAGAAATGAAGAATTGTCAAAATCCATTTTTTTTGGGTTCATTTTGATGTTTTTGTAGTAATATATACAGCAGGATTACAATATGGGTGGGGTGATTCAACTAAATTATTAATAGCAGAACTAATAAATGGAACTGTAATAATAATTCAGTTCCATCTCTTGGAGTTCTTGAGTTTTTTGGACTTCTGTTTGGCTGCTTGAAAGGCCTGCTGTTTCTGCTTTTTCTGAGCTTCCCTCTCAGCCTGGGTGGGTGGGGTACACAATCATTATGATTTATGAATTATGATGATGTTAAATTGTAGTGTGTGTGTGTGTGTGTGTGTGTTATGGGGGGAGTATGAGGTACGTACCTTTGACATTTTGGCCTTGGATTTAGCTTTGGGGGACTTCTCCTCCAGCTCTGCCTCCCTCTCTAATTCTTTTTCCCTAGCCTCCACGTTTTTCTCTAAATAATACTGTCAAGAAATGCACTATTACTATTACCATTACCACACAAAAAATGTAACATTTTACAAAGTGGACTATGATATGATATGATATTGCCTCATATATATCTACACTAAACTAGACTAGAGACTTGAGAAATCCATATAATTAATTAATGTATGTATAACAGTAGTAGTAGTAGTACTAACAAAGTAACAATAGTACTAAAAAATAGTTGCAGTAAGGCGAAGATGACTTACTTCATAATCCCCAGCATAGTCCTGTAAAGTACCATCTTTTACTTCCAACACTCTGTTAACAATTTGCTTGATGAAGTATCGATCATGTGACACAGTAATCACAGTGCCCTTGTACTCTGTTATTGCCTCCTGCATCAAAATAATAATCATCTATCTATTACTCCATACATTTTTAGGAAAAGAGAATAAAACCAAAAAAAAAAAAAAAAAATGATGAAGATATCTGATACATCCATCATGTTGATGATAATAAGATAGATAGATAGATGCTAAAGTCTGTTTAATGTTAGACAAACAAGGAATAGGAATAGGAAACCATACCTCAAGCATCTCTTTTGATGGTATATCTAAATGATTGGTTGGCTCATCTAGTACTAGTAAAGTTGAAGGTGTCACCATGAATTTGCAAAACGCAAGTCGTGCCTAACCAAAAAACATAGTCACATATTTATCAGAGCAGAGCAGAGCAGAGCAGCACCAAAATTCTAAATTAACCATCTTAAAAATGCTTCCTTCTCAACCCAATACATTGCTTCAACAATCCACAATAATTTACTATTCAGTTCGATCTGAAGCATATATGCAAGGTAGCCACTCTATCCAAACATAAGAATGCTTGCAATAGTCTCTAAAGTTCAAGTAAATTTAGGCCAAAGAAACAAATCATTATCTTAAAACCATGATAATCTTGCTAACAATGAAAAGAATATGGGCATTAAAAAGATATCCAAAACTACTGCAGACATCTTTACCTTCTCGCCTCCACTCAAAAATGAAACCTTCCTATCAAGCATGTCAGCTTTAAAGTTACAACGTCCAAGAAGTCCTTTTATATCGTCTAGTCTCCAGTCCTCAGCAGCTTCAGCTACAGTTTCAATTACTGTCTTATCCAAATCAAGTGCTTCAGCCTAATCAACAATACCATCTTTCTCAGCTCAAACACAACAACAGGACTATGTTCAAATGATACCAAAAACCAAGAAGAGCAAGATGCCAATCAAAAGAAAACTAGAGACTGACCTGGTTCTGTTCAAAGTAGTTTGGTAACACATTATGATCCCCGAGCAAAATTTCACCTTTGGTTGGGCTCTCTAAACCCATAATCAGCTTAAGTAAAGTACTCTTTCCACAGCCATTTGGACCGATAATGGCAATTTTTTCTCCTCTTTCTATAGTTAAGTATGCATTCTTGAAAAGGACCTGAAATATAGTGCGTACTCGTAAGAAATTATGCTAACTCAAGAAAGTAGTTCAAACGCTGCAGCCTTTTATTATATCATCATGTGATAAACAGGAAAAGTGGAAGCTGGTGGTATCTAATTCAATATTAATAAATATGCGAGTAACCTTATCCTCATAGGCAAAGTCCAGATTTTTAATTGCCACAACTTCTCTTCCGCTTCTTCCACGCTCAGGGAACCTTATCTTCATTTGTTTCCGAATAAAAGGCTTATCAACTTGTTCCTCTTCCTGAAGTTTTTCCAGCTTCTGTTTACCAAACAATAAAATGTTCAAAATCGATATTCACAAGAAATACATTGATCATCTTAGACTGAGAGTTTGGTAAATATCCATTAAAAACCAGGTTACTAATTATTCTTGAAAAAGTTAACTATCATGTGCGTGGGCACCCTTGATGTGACACTTAGCGATAGGTATATACGTAAAAGGTAGACAGATGGAAATACCTTTTCAGCAGTAGATGCACGACCTGAATTTGCCCCTGCACTCAACCTGCTTATCAAATCTTTTGTATGTTCTATTTCCTTCTGTTGTTTTTCCCAGGCTGCAAACTGAGCTTCAACCCATGCTGCCCTTTCAAGAATATAATTGGAATAGTTTCCTTCGTATGTCCGGGAAACACCCCTATCAGTTTCCACAATTTTTGTACACAACTGATCAAGGAATGCCCGGTCATGCGATATGATAACCATTGGAACATCTTGCTCGCTAAGATAACCCTCAAGCCACTCAATTGTGTCAAGGTCAAGATGATTTGTTGGTTCATCCAAAAGTAATAAATCTGGGTCCTGTAAACAACTAAACATGTTATTGCAACAGGATATCCGATATCATCACTTTAAATGTTATATAAGCCAGCAATGAAACTAAAATAGCGACTCAGTTACAGCAGAGGAAATCATTGCTGTGTGATAGTGATTCAGTATGCAATTCTAGAAATCAAAATAGAAATTACCTACCCCTTAAAAATATTAGGGGTCAAAATAGTTAACTTGCCCAAATTCACCATATCAACCAAGATAAGTGATACATCTACAGCAATCATTAAGTAAATCTCTTCAAGAGCTACTGGGATATGGCCATATGGGAAGTATCACTTCTTCAAAGTAAATCATAGTAATGCACATACATACAGCACAAAATTAACTTTTCTAAGAGCCAAACATTTACATATCTTTTACAAATGTATATACATGCACATTAAACCAAGATAAGTATCCACATAATTGTATATGAACAAAGAAAACAGCATATGGGCAATTCCAACCATGTTGGTCAGGCTGTTTGTATTGGTAAACATAAGATTTCAAGTTCGACTCCCAGTGGGAGCGGCCTACTCGCCTTCTTGATTTGAGCCGATCAGCTATGGGCATCGGGCAACCTAGACTGGTTTAACAGGTTTACACTCAGGTAATGGCTGTGGGTTGGCTAGTCAGCCAAAAAAAGAAAACAGCATATACCTGTAGCAAAATCTTGCCAAGTGACATCCTCATTTGCCACCCACTACTGAAAGATGCTACGAGTCTATCAGCATCCTCAGGGGCGAATCCTAGCTCAGGCATCATCTTATTAATCTTCACATCTACTTCATCCAAGTCTACTGCCTGTGCCCTCCTCTGCAGCAAATCAAACTCATCCAAAAGCCTTCCCATCAGCTCCAAGTCATCCACGGATTTCTCTATTGCCTTCTGGACCTTCTCCAGGCGTGAGGCCACCTCCATTTCCTCCTTAAAGGCGCTCAAAAACTCTTCCTTTACCGTTCTCGAAGCCTCCACCTCGAATTCTTGGTTGAGGAAGGCAATTTTCATATTGGGTTTGGCCTTGATCACGTTTCCCGAATCGGGTTCTTCCAAACCAGCAATAATCCTCAACTGCGTCGTTTTCCCCGCCCCGTTTACACCCACCAGCCCGACTTTCTCGCCCTTCTTAACCTCCCAACTAACATCTTTCAACAACGTAACCCCCTTATAGCCTTTGCTGATGTTCTCCAGCTTAATCCCGGACGAAATGCCCGACGCACCAGCGGCCGATTGCTTGTTCCAGCGCCTGCCATCGGCTTCATCGCCGGCGTTACTCGAGAAGAGACTCTCTATGTCCTCTTTGGCCTCAGTCTCCACTGTTTCCACCGCAACAGCCCGCAGTTTGGATGAAACTCTGAAGCTTTTTCTTGCAGGGCAGTTGAAGAAGGTAGCGGCGGGGAGTTTAAGAGCGGAAGTGGAAGAGATAGGGCGGAAGCGAGGGCAGAGAGGCGCGGCCTTGTGAGCGGAGCCGGTAAGGAAAGTGGAGCGGAGGTCCATTCTTAATGTTGAGAAGCAAAAAACAGAGTAAATTAAGGGTTTTGTGGAGCTAAGAAATCAGAATACATACAATCGCTTCGCTTGTAGTGAAGGCAGCTGAGGGGCGTGAAGAGAGGAAAAAGAAACTCTTCACAGCGCCTCCATTAACCAGCGCAGCGCAAGGAAAGCGGGTTGAAGAAGAAACAGGAGGAGGATGCGGTTTGTGATTGATTACATATTGAAATTTGACATTTCTATTTTAATATTTTTGTGGCTAAAATGAACTCCAACGGGGGATACCAGATAAACTGTTCTTGTGGTACGTATATGCTCTCAAGTCTCAAGGAATACGAAAATCATCCCCTCCTGTCATTTTGTGACACCAATTATCCAAGGTAGATACAAGACAAATATCAAAATGTAGAGTGGGGTTCCAACTTCAGTACAACAATCTGAAAATAAGTTTCACCAATTTAATTTGAAGATAGGATTAAGCTTTTCATGCAGCCAAACACTCTGTGCTCAGATGTCATGTGGTGATTTTTCCATATGTGAGGTTATGAGATATAGTATTGACTCTTTGTGCTTCTTTCAACAGGTTGTTTTTTCCTTTAAAGGTCGAGAATGTTATAAAAAACAAAGATAATAAAAATTTGAAATACTAAGTAAAATTTTAATATAGTTTAATAGTTTTGTTGCTCCAAAAATTAAAAAGGCTACTTATTTTAAGAGTTAGGTGTGTATACTGCAACGATAAAATGTTAGGGCCTAAAATCACTACTAAAGAACATTTAAGGAATTGCATCTTTTTCCTTTTAACATTTATAATGATAGAGAAATTTATGTATGATCTTACCTAGTGCACATCTTCTTCTTTTTTTTTTGAATACAACTAACTCTATTAAAATGTAGTATAAGGATTTTTTTTTTAAATACTACTAACTCTATTACAATGCAGTATCTGTGCATAACTACTTTCTCAAAGTATTGAAGCCCGAGAGGCGAACCCACCACCTCCCGTATAAAGGGAAGGGTTTGATGCCACTGGACTACAAGGTCCTTGGCATATTGCGGAGTCTTTTAAAAGTCCAATGGGGTGCAGTAGAGGATTTCCTGGATGATGACAATACTCGGGCTCGGTACACATACCAATAGCAAAAGGGGAAGAAGTCTAAGAACCCAAACAAGCAGATATGTTTCATTAAAGCAACGAACTAGCTACCAGACTGCGTGCGTGCGTGTTTAGCTATCAGACGGATTTTAGGTGGGTGACGCACTGACGCAGCAAGGGAGGCTCTGATGTATACAGTATACACTGCGTCTGCTGCCTGCTTATACTACCAGTCCCAGACAGAGATAGAGATATAAAAGTTTGAAGGAAAACTCAGAGCAGTAGTAGTTCAGAACGGAGCATATAAATATAATTAATTATTGGAACTTCCCTTTTACTGTCTCTACTTGTAGAGCTAGGGCCTGGGTTGTGATTTGTGAATGTGTTAAGCAGCAGAAGAAACAATGCAAAAATACAAAATCAATCCGGCCAGCAACTTCAGTTAAGATATACTACTAGTTTTCTTTTCCTTTTACCTGCCTTGGCTTGGATGAGGGGTCCTTCTGCCACCTGCTTGATTTGGTTGGTACCTATGGCAAAACGCAACTGCAAACAGTTGAACCACACAACAATAGCGCTCAGCAAACATAAAACAATATAAAACGCTTCTGCTCAGGTATCTCACATTCTCACCCACCAAGTAAACATCTGAAAAAGCTGCTCTATATTGAAATTTGAAACCCAAAATTCTACATATAAACAGGTAGCATGATATTTCACATGCAAATGATGGGGGGAAAACCTGTATATTACACAAGAATGAGAAACTCAAGACTTTATCCTACTGTTATGTTAATAACAGCCACACCACACAATTTCTCCTTGTTTCATCCAACCTGCATGAAACTCATCATTGCTAAAAGATACCATCACAAGGCACCAGTGTTGGGAAACCTAAACGTGCTTCAAGTCCAGACCATTCTCCCCTTGGTGCTACAGGAATCCAGGCACAGGATGACTTTAGCCCAAGTTCAGCTGGCTGCCAAGTGCCAACCCACTAGAGAAATTAATAGGCTTACTTATTTACCCTGATTTTGATTTACTTTTATAAAACAACCGTCTTGTTGAGAGAGGAATGGCAATCTCAAGAAAATTTTGGAATAATCCTTTGTCATAAATGTTAGTTTTGACCACCTTCACTTCTTCTAGACGAGACCTACAGCAGAAGGCCTTCCATTTGCTGGCATGATGCTTTCTTTCATGGCTTACTTCATCTAAACTTGCTTTTAGAGCCACAGCACTTGCCTTTGCTTCATTCACCTTCTTCTGCCAGCTCAAGTAATCATGCCATTTGAAAGTCTGCATTTCATATGAGAAAATTACAAACCATTTAAGTTTACCGTTCACATAGTGCAGTGAATGAATGGCAGTTTTCACCCATTATCATGTGTTCCATGTGCTTATGAAACTTGCTCAGTAAGAAAAGTTCAAGAATCCAAAGGCTACCTATATAATTTGGTTTCCTAGATTTCAGTAATGTATAATTTGGTTTGATAGGTTCATAATGTAGTGTAAGTAATTAGTTATCCATTGGCTTTACTTCATAACACAAGTTAGATGTGATCAATACTCAGAAAGGGGACCAATCTAAAATATCTTTTAGCTTGTATAGTACGCCTGTTACTATTTAAATGCAGCAATAATATTTTCAAGTTGCACTTTGTTATTTGAATTAACTTGATAATTGATATGACATCATCAGTAATTAGGGAGGTTTTAAATATCTGAAATATATTTTCCTATTGAACTCCAGTCACATTGCTTTTCTTCTTTACTTGTTATCCATTTGACCATTTATGATTTCTCTGGATGTTACAGATTATTACTATCCATCTGTTCTCAGACTTGGACAATGGAGTGATGATAAAATAATGATCTAAACACTTACTATCACAGCCCATTGTGTAGACAGACAATTCAGCCTAGTTAGTCATATGACAAGTTTAGCAGGACAAATCAAACTAGACTTTTGGTGATTTGCTTCCATTTAAAGAGTTTCTACCCATAATGTGAAACATAATTTCCTACTTATCCAATTCTCTTGATTCACAGATGAACGCTTCACTTTAGTTTTTACAAGGTGAAAGATGTTGAAACTGCTTGACCTATCAAGGAAATAGCATTCTGTTCTTGGGATCAGCTGGTTTATTTATCATATTCCCTCTCAAAGATTGTTCAAAGCATTGTCCAGAGAGATGCAAATATATAGATTCTTCTCAACAATAATTATAATGAATATAGGAATTTAATAAAGATACCTCATTTGTGGTGGTATTTGTGAGACACAGTTTTGAGTGGTATGCAAGGAATCCAGCCATCAGCATAGATACTATAGCCAAAAACACCATAATAAGTATTTGTGTGTTGTATGAACCCAGCAGCCACTGTTACATGCCAGAAAATCATTACTAGGAGCATTGTGAGCATACAAATAAAGAAGATTATATATGAAAACATCAGGAATCAAATGGAAACTCTAATATAAAAATATAGTAGACCATTTTACAGGTTTCAAACAATAAGAAGTCTCAAACAATTAATTCCAGACTGCACCAACGTCACACTTCTTTGAAGTTTGTAAAATAGTAGAGGATTCAACAAGAGTTTGCAATTTTTATACAATCAGATACAGAGATCATGACACATAATCGATTATCGAAGTACATTTAGTTTACCTGTATAACATATGGAGCCAAACTACGGAATTTGTTCTCAATGCCATAATAAACTGCAATAACAATTACACCACAGATTTTCATTCTTTGCCTATAGTACTCAGCCAACAAGTATAACATGCTTGGAAGTAGTCCACCTTACCTGTAAGAATCTGTATAACCTGTAGTTCTTTCAACTGACCAGCTAGAACAAGAGCAATAGCAACAGTTCCGTAGACACAAAGTAGGAAATGCCTGTAGAGAGATCCACAATCAAACAACTGAGCATGTCAAAAAACACTCAGCTCTGCTAAAGCCTTAATCCAAATATAGTGAAAACCACTTATGTGGATCCTATTTCTCCATTCAATTTTATATATGAAATTGAAATTTCAAACTAGTGTTGGTGGCTCTTCTGAAATATTTACAATTTGTTAAAAAGAAACAAATATGCCCAGATATGGCAAAATATAGTTGAAATATATACCCTTTTTTTGTTAATGACAACCCACTTCAGATATCAAAGGTAAAAGGTTATAAACTATTTTAGGAAAAATAAAAAAGATATGACAAACCATTGGTTTTCTGTAATAATTCTTATATGATGATTTAAGAAGATGGGTATATACTAAAGTGTTTACTACAAAATAAACTATTTCTTGCATGCACACGGCTTTATAAGGCAAGGGCCACTTCCCTCAAAGTTTCTTTAACTATGAGGGGAACTTTGTAATTTCATAGTGTCACAAAATATGGTGGCAATTTACACGGATTAATTTTAATCAGAAGTTATTTTATTCCATTTTAATCACAAAATATGGCTAGATGAATGCTAAGTCAAATAAATAGAAGAAAATAATTCCTAATATTAGCAGTGTGGTCAGGCAACGGATATTATTCACTCACCAGAAAAGAAAAGCTATGAAGTATCTGGTATTTTTCTCACCAATGCAATTATTCTGTGTAATAGGAAATAAGACAAGGAATTACAACAAATGATAAGATGAAAATCACTGCTAACAATGGTACAGTTTACAAACCATCCATCCACAATGATGATCAAACCGAGCAACACAGCGATCACATACACTGCAGTGCTTCGATCTTGCAGGTCTGAAATAGGGAATAGAATGAAGTCGAATTGGTTTCAGTTAGAAGCAAAAAATTATGAGTGCTAAATTGTATAATAACTGATTCTAAAAATAAGGTGAATGGTAAATCAAGTCAAAACCAATCGGGTAAATCTATCAGAGGCTCAGAGCACGAAATATAGGTGAATTGAAAGGAAATCAACATGAATTCTAGGCATATAATTCTTGTAATTGCTTGTGGTCATCAGTTACTAGTTACTTCTGTGTTCCTTCTTAATTAGTTTGTTTCCTCAGATAGCTCTCCAGGATTTTAAGACAAAAAAAAATTGTTACTTCCCTAAATTTATATCTTAGTTTCTAATTCATACTACTTCTCTTTGTACTTGTTCACTTCATTGCTTATGAATAGATGCTTTTAATACAGATGCTTGAAGGAAGTTTGAACTGAATCTCAAGATTTGATTATTGATTTGCAAAACTAAAAATGTTGATGGAAATAGAATCTTGATTTGACAACTATGCTTCTAAAACTGTGATGGGGAAAAAAAACTCACTTTAGGATCTTGCAAGTCGAACATTCTTTCTCGGAGAAAATAATATTGTCATAAGGGTAAGCAGAGAGATATTGAGATACATTCTCAGCATTCACAGTTCCAGGGTCAGAAAAGCTAGTCAATAGAAAGAGTAGAATACCCACAGCAACTGCCAACAAGCTTGTATACCTGCAAATGCAGAGTGTCTATGGAAACTCAAGCACATACACACAAAACACATATGCATACTAATATAACTTAAGTATGTATATATACCAAAATTGATGAATATGTTTTGACAAGAGAGTAAGAAGCAAATATAACTGCTTCTAAGTACCTGTGCACTTCACCTATGTAATACCCAGGAATGTAGCGGAATGACGACTGAACAATAACATAATAAGTAACTCCAAGTATTGCCACATAAATAAGCTGCATTTGGGAGTTCAAAGATGCACCAAATAAGCTCTTTACACATTTGAAGTAAAAAATTATAAAAAGAAGGCAAGCATTTATACAAGAGTTCACATTTCATTTCAACTGACAAAAGTGGAAATTAAGCTCAAAACAAGTTGAAAAGTTGAGTACAAACTAGATTTGATAAATATTGTAGTACATATATAGTGCAAGAAGGATTAAAGAATTCAAGTCACAAATACGAAATGTAATGCAGAAAGATTAAATAGCTGAAATTTGACAACATAATTGCGGACCTGTAAAGTAGGGTTAGGACGATCACAGCAATAGTACTCGACGGAGTGGAGGGCATCGGTGCCTTTGCGACCACAAACAGCAGCAACAAATCGCCTGAATCGAATTCCGGCATAGGCAACGGAGCAACAGCTCAGAGACAAGCTCAAATTAGGAATTACGGTAAATATACAAATAGATAGAGAGAGAGAGTTACCGGAGATAATCGTAAGCACCAAAGGTGAGGAAGATGTGGATTCGTTGAATGAAAGTGCCGTCGAAAATAGGCCATTGACCGCAGAGGAAAGACACCACCACGAGCAGTGTGACAAGGCCGTGACATAGCAGAAGCCATTGTACCTCCATATCTTCCTCTCCCCGTAATTTGATGCAAAAACAAAACCCCCTCCCTCTTCCCTATTCTCTACTCCTTTCTCTGACTTTTCTTTCTTTCACTCCCACCGCCACTCACTCTATTTCTCGCTTCACATTTCACACTACCTTACCTGCTAGTCACCCTTTTACATTTAACCACTTTTCCTTTTACTACACTAATTAGAACAAAATCAAATGTTTTTGTTAAACTAATAATAAATTTATTTTGTTATTTTTAATAAAATAATTTGTTACACATTATATAAGTGGTAATATTTGTGCCCTATTCTATTCATTAAATATTAATTGGGAAAATTTCAACTAAATTAATCAGACTATTAGTTATTTTTGTGAAAATAATTTATTAGTCTTTTTTTTAGTGTTGCTCAAATCATTTGTCACTAAGTTTGTGAAAGTAATTTATTAGTCATTTTAGTGTTGGTAAGACTATTGGCTCATCATTTGTGACCACTTATAATCATTTGGCAGCTAAGTTACAAAGTAAATAGTAGTTATAGATTTCCTCCCCCACTCAAAAATAAGCATTAGTTTAAATATATTTTATTTTAAAAAACAAATTAACTATTATGCCATTGAAGAGTCAATTTTGTTTTCCTTAGTTATACAGGAAGAGGAACAATAACATATAGCATGGCAACGATTCAAGAAGCTACTCTACCAAGTACCAACTAGTAGAAAGTAGAAACATTTATCTTATTGCAGGAACCGAAGAAAAGATGAAACATCATAACTGGATAACACTTAGAAAGTAAAGTAATGTGGTTGAGGGATCCATCAAAACTCAAAAGTGAGGAGCTATTGGTTTTGGTTGTGACAAAATGGTAACAAACAAGTTGAACCTTCAACTAAATCTATCCCCTAGATTAGATTAGATTCAATGACCACGGGCAACATATGCCAGAGATATTGCAGCGAAAATGGTAGTAGCAGAAGAGATCATGGTCCACAAGCTCTTTTTTTTGTTTGCTTCTGTTACTGAATTCTGCAAGAACTCTACTTCCCGTTTCATCTCCTCAACTTTCTTCTCTCTAATTTTGATACCTTTCTTGATTGCCTCCAACTCCAACACATGAGGCTGAGGGTTCATTTCTTGCCCTTCACTCAATTCTGCATTTACCCTTTCATCTTTTGAGCCAACCAAAGCTGCTGTACTCTTCAACAAGTTCAGAACTTTCTCTGAGTTGGCATTTGCAAGTTCTAGTTCAGCCTGAATAGCCCCAATTTGCTTCCTTCCTTCAGCAAGTTCAGTCTGGAGATCAAGTATCTCTTTGTTGAAGGATTCACATTGGATTTCCAGCTCTTTCTTCTCTCCAGCAATGTTATTGTAATCAGCCTTTGTTTTTGTAAGCTCCAATGCAATTTCTTCAACGTGATTCTCCATTTCCCTAAGCTTCTCCTTCAGAATTAAACCATTCTGTTTTTCCTCATCCAAACCCTTTCGTGCAGCGTCCCTCTCAAGAACAGCACTCTCGAGTGAGCGTTTGTAGTTGCCAACTTCACCTTCCAATGTCATAATTTTCTCTTCTTGAACCTTGCAAGAATCCTCCAACCCAGAAATGGTATCCTTCAGTTCAGACATTTGATTCTGTAATTTAACAATTTCAGACTCTCCTCTAATTTTTGCCTCTTCCATCTCCATTTTCTCAATGGCCATCCTCTCAACACACTGCTGCTTCTCATCTAGTTTCTCATTTGCTTCTACCAATTTGCTCTCAATCAAACCCTTCTCCTCAACTAAACTAGCAATCCTGCTCTCACTCTCATTCTTCCCTTCCACCAATTCGCTTATTTTACTCTCCATCTCCTTTCCCTTCTCCGTACCTTCTACACACTTGTTCTCCAACTCAGCCACACTTGCTCGCAGCTTCTCCTCCACCTTATTCAAACTCAACACCTTCTCATTGAGTAAATTCACTTCTTTTTCCAACTCACATCTTTTCTCCATTTCAATGTTCCTCTCCTTGTCACTACCCTCTTTCTCCCTCACAATAACAGCAATCTTTCCATTCAATTCTTCAATCACCCTATTGGACTGAACCAAACTCCTTTCAATCATTTCTTTATCACTCATCACACTGTGGAACTTCTTTTCTTTCACTTCATTTTCCTTGGATAGAGCATTGTATTGAACCCTTAACTTCTCCACCTCATCGTTTACTTTACCCTCTCTCTTCTCCATTTCAATCAGTTTCTTTCTCAATCCATTGGTTTCCACGATTTGAACATCCAGTTTTGACGCTAATTCATCCCTCTCGCGATTAGCGTGGTTGGAAATGCTCCTCTCTGTAGCAATTTGAGCATTGAGGTCATTCAGTTTCTGCTTCAATGACTCAAACTCGATCTCTTCCTCCCTCAGAACCTTCTGAATCTCACTCTTCTCTTTCACAACAAGAGCAATCTCTCTCTCTAAATCCTTCACTCTTTCCGCGACATCGTCTCTCTCCCTCCTCAGCCCATCCCTCTCCTCCACCACAGCTTTCATCTGATGGCCCATCTGAACCCAGAGAAAATCGGCGGACACCGTCCTCTCGAGCTCCAATCGCGCGGCCACCTCACCCAGGTGAGTCAATTCGCCGCTCAAGGCCAGTTTCTGGGATTCGGTCCGAGCCAGATCGGATTGCAGAGAGCCCTTGGCCTTCTGGAGTGAGTCGACCAGTTGGCGCTTCTCCACCGTCTCCTTGAGAAGCATGGCGTTGAGATTCTTGAGGCTCTCGAGCTTCTCAGAGGCGTCGTCCATGGCGGTGGGGTGGTGAGGCTCGACGGGCTCCTCGTCTTCGCGGTGGGCGACCTTCTTCTTAGCCATGGCTGTGGGCGGTTGGATTTTAGGTATAAGAAAATGAAAGGATAGAAGATTAAAGGTCTAGGGTTTGCTGGGAATTGTGTATGGTTGAGAGTGAGATAGAGGCGCAGTGTAAGGCTGGGGTTATTATTTGAATTCAAATTTGGGAGGGCTCGATTATCAATGAATTTTAATCTGCTTCGCGTTGCGAAATGCGAACCCTATTATGCCACATTGATATCGCCGCCCACGTCATAAATCCCACTCCAACCGACTCACACTTTCTCTTTATTTATTTGTTTTAGGTGAAACCGTATGCTAAAATAAAATGCATGAAACTTATATATTTATTTATTTGTTTTAGGTGAAACCGTATGTTAAAATAAAATGCATGAAATGTCTTATCATTTCATTGAACCTTGTTGTAATCGTTTCTAATGTTTATTAATGAAGTTTACCTTTCAAAAATAAAATGCATGAAACTTATATATTTATGTACTTTTTGAAAATGATAATAAAGTGAGAGTAATATAGTGTGAATTTTATATTTTGCCCAACTTTAAAAGGTTCTATTTTTTTGAAAAAAATTCGTAGCTATTATTAAAAAATGCTAAAAGACCGCTTCCATTAAGAATTGAACTTCAAACCTTCATTTTCTTTTTTGACGCAAGTTTCACTACATATATATTTTTTGGAATACACTACATATATACTCCATATTTATTTATTTTTGAAAAGAGTTAATACCACAAATGGTTCTCTGACTATTGGGGTAGTACTCCTTTTAGTCCTCAACTTTCAATTCGACCACAAATGGTCCTCTGACTTTCATTTTTGACCACAAATAGTCCTCTGTTAAAATTTCTGTTAAATAGGTGTTAAATCTATGGGTAATATCGTCAAATTGATTAATATTATTATGATTACTTCTTTTTTAAAATTATATGACAACATAATTAATTTCAAACATTAATAAACATTAAGTTAATAATTATAAAAACAAAATGGACGTGACAAATTACATAAATGAACAAATTAATTAAAAATCCATGATTAATGTTCGCAATTTGTACTTGATTAATTATATTAATTCAACGGTGACAACCTTCAGTTATGCCCCAAATAAAATGTTTGATCAACTAATGAAAAATGAAAACTATTAATCGGCCATGTATGAACAATCATGAAAATGAAGGAAGCAAGGTTTATTTAAAAAGAATTCTTCCATTTTAATCTGTTGGTTAAATTAAAAAAAATAGCACTAATATTAAATCTTCATTTTGTACGCATAATTACGAGAAAAAGGTGTATTGTCTTTTTATTTAGGAGTATTTATATTTGTTAATTGTTTCAATTATGCTTGTTGGTGAAAAATTATAAACATTTTTATTTTATGACCATTAGATATATCAATTTGACGATAATACCCCTAGATTTAACACCTATTTAACAGAAATGTTAACAGATGACTATTTGTGATCAAAAATGAAAGTCAGAGGACCATTTGTGGTCGAATTGAAAGTCGAGGACTAAAAGGAGTACTACCCCAATAGTCAGAGGACCATTTATGGTATTAACTCTTTTGAAAACATATACTCCGTATTTATACTCACATTTGATTTTAAAAAAATTATCATTGCGAGGGGTTGAAACATTGTTTAATGGTAATTAAAGATTGGGGGTAATTAAGGAGGTAGTAGTGACTCCAATTCTCCAAATCAAGCAACGCATTCATTGGGATTTCCCTTCCCATATATATATATATATATATATATATATATATATATATATATATATATATATATATATATATATATAGTCTTGTTTAGGTAAGATCGTGATCAAATATTGTGCAACCATATAATAATTTAATGGTCTAAATTGATTTAAGATTCTAAGTTGAAGTGTGTGAGAGCGGTGATAAAATGTGTGCAAACGGTGATTAAGTGTGTGCGAATGTTGATCAAGTGTGTGCGAATGGAGTGGTGTGTCAAACAATCTAGACCATTAAAATTTTTTAGAATGATGTACAAAATTTTATCTCAAAATATTTTAATGGTCCAGATTGATTAAGATTTCAAGTTGAAGTGTGTGCGAACGGATCATTGGAACCCTACCCTATACCACACATGCACTTTTGTTGGCAATTTATATAATGAACCTAGATTCACATAGCATTATGGACCTTAAATCAAAACGAAGAGGCACAAAATTTATACTTGTAAGTTACAAAATTTCATAATACAAGATACAAAAGATTACGACACAAAACACATAAACATGTTATATATTTACTTATTTTTCAAATCTGATTTAAATGCATAATTTGTATTTATAGGAACAAAATTTCACAACACAAAGACACATAAATTCATAACGTAAAACATACCAGTAATTACTACTCCTTCAAGTACAAAATTCACACTCAAGTACAGAATTTCATAACACAAAATACAAAAACTCACAACATAAGACGCATATATATGCATCAAGTTTCATGGTATAAGAATTGAATTTTGTTATATTTGGCATTGGTACTAACTTAATTAATTGGTGAATCAATTTGTATATATGATTGTGAGTGATGATGAAATACATGAAGCTGGCCGAACTGACTCAGTAAGGCCCAACTCATCACCTAATATAAATCTCCATTACGTTCTTCTCTACCTAAACTCATTATGCAGCTTAGTGCATATTCACTTCAATCCATATCAACAAATTTCTTCTTAACCTACACATCATTCATTAAATATCATATTTCTCATTGGTGAATAAGATTTCCTTCTTAATTCTTCTTCTTCTTTATGATTAATTTGGTGATTTCTACATCCCTGGATGCATCTAATACTTATTCTATACAAGTCATGATGAATTTATAAGTTACATGGAACCATCAAATTTTGAATACCATAGAGTTCAAATGTAAAGAAGAAGTCAAAACACAGCAAGTACGGGCAATCATTCTCCCTCCCACTGTTTTGCCCGCTGGAATCTGCACCACAATTACCTTTTTAAAATAATAATAATAATAATAATAATAATGAAGTACACAGCATAGACATACCTGTCCACTCCAAGCTTTTGCATCATTAACTTTAATATACACAGACCTGTACAAGATAATTAGACAAGGAGAAACAAGGCGTTCAGTGCTGGTAAAAAAATAATGGAATACATGCATATCACATCAGTCAAGTCACATTTTCCCCTTTCTTCAAACCCCCATTAATCACGCATTGCACACAGTTGAACTCTACCAAAGCTTATACAACGGGAACAACACCAAAACAATAGAACAGTAACCGTCATAGAGTTAGAATCATCAAGTCAAGTGTCAACCTGCAAGGAAATAACAAACTTACATGAGTGTGCCGAGATTCAAAGTTTTCATTAACATTCCAAAATTTTATAACGGTTATTTTAAAATATTTTATTTTGTATCATACCCAAGTTCACACGCCTCCTTCAGAACAGTCAAATACACCTCCGAGCAAGTCACTTTCCCTGTCATCTTCAGCTTTCTCTTTCTCACATGCACAATTATTGCTATCAATATCAGTAATCACTTCTGCTAATTTAAGGGATTTGTTATCAGTTGCAGCTTTAAAGTAACCCTCTTGAAAATACTGCCCAAAATCAATGTGGTTGCACATATCTTCAAGAGCTGGCCCTTCATCAATAATGTTCATACTTGTATCAGAACGATTAGAACTTGAGTTGGAACCTTCACTAGTGACAGCACTGCTTGAAGACTGAGCATCCCTAGCACACATTCCTCCAATAGAGACAGACCCACTATTGGGGAAAGTTGAACTATTTACAGCATAACGTTCCTCAAGGGAAGACATAATATTTGTGGATAACTCGGGAGTAGAGGAAATCTGGTTTTGCATCATTGGGGTTAAAATAGAACCTGATACCTTCACTCCATCATCCTCATCCAACAGGTCGTTTTGCAGATTTGACATGGACTTTATATCCACTTTATCTACATCAGATGTTTGCTGAGAGCCTGGCAGTAGATCCAAATACATAGAGAGCTGTAAGGATTTTTTTTTTTTTTTTCTTTTTTTGGGTTTTGAAAAACAAACACTATGACATTACAGATCAAAATCAAACCAAAAAATCTTACCGGTATGGGACTTTTGGACTGAACAAGCTGAGACTACATTAGCATTAAAAGCAGCATCTTCTGACTTCCCCATACCAATAGAAGAGGCATATTGTGTAGCAGAAATTCTATCATCAAAGGAACTCCTGTACAATAATACAAATATTAACTCATTGTAATTCATGCAAATTATAGTATAAATACTTCCTCATTTATGAGGAGAGAGAAGGTAACTTTAACTTTCCAAAACTAGTAAGGGGGGATCGTTACTAACTTACTATGTCTAGATACAAAGCAAACAACAAATCATTAGTCAAAGATAGTGAGGAGGCAATATACTCAGTTACGTATTGACAATTCCATGATGATTTTTTTTTTTGCATACTAAAAAAATCTTACTATATATCTATTTAATTAGAGGGAAATGTCACAATGCTTAGAAGGAATTCCATGATTTCCATCTACTACTATGAATAAAAATATGTGATGACATTTTTGTAAATAGAATAAAGGTTACAAAGGTGTTAGTAACTCTTTCTATTTAAATTATACTCCGTAGTAAACATGGAGTGTGTTTGATCAGTATTGTACAAATTTTCTTAATTAGATAATCAATTGTATTATTATATCTATTAGTGTATCAATTTGGAATATAATATTTGAGTTGAATGCATGTGAAGTGAGAATGCAATGGAATTGAGGCAACATATATAGATAGAATAAATGGAGTTAATAATAATAGAAATGAAGTTGAAAATGACCACATGGATACAATTATATGCTCACAGATAAGATATGAACAAGCAACCGAAGCTAATTAGGCACAGATCAGAAACGAAAGCATACTATTTATTTTTAAATATAAGGAATATAATACTAATTTATTATTTAAATGACAAATATAAATAATACCAATATATTTAGTTAAAATGCATATAAGAAAACTAAAAGATTATTCAAAAACAATTTAGGGTTTAATAATTTTATTTTGGAAAATTTTCTATATTTAAGAGTTTCTTCCCAATTGATGTTATTATTAAACAAATTAATCACAAAATTAACAAATTGGTATTCTAGTAGAATTGATCAAGTTTTAAATTATTATTTAAATGGTCAGAGTTCGCTTCTTATTAAATGTGCAGTGTGGTGATGACAACTCAGATAAGGCATGTCAAAGCGTTGACATGAAAAAAAAAAGTACCCTAGTTTGGAAAATAAGTTCAAAACTACCATATTTTGGTAAATAAGATTTGAAAGTACCCTAGGTTCGGGAAAAAACTCCTTTAATAATTATTATGCCCAGTAAGCAAATGGCTGCGTATTTTTGGAAAAACATGTTAATGGAGCAATATCATGTTCTTGACTTTTAGTCATCCAATAACTTCAAGCATGCAAAGCTAGTCCACCAAGAGCAGAAACACAGTATTGTAAAAGAGTTTACTTCATATATTAACCAAAAACAAACCTAGAGAATGAATAATACCTTTCATCATTCCAATTTGTGCAAATCCTATGAAAATGGTTAAACACAGGCAGCAAATCATTGCGTCTTGTTTCCACCTCATTGACAGGAAACCTCTCAATTTCAATCTCTTCACAGCCATAACTTTGACTAAGATACTGCTCTTCAAACCCTTTGAGACTCATAGTATAGAAGTATATCTAAAGCAAATATTAACACATAGTCAACACAAAAATAAGCATAGGGAAGGACAACTTAAAGAAGGTAAGCAGTACCTTTGACTTCTGCCAAAGAGGTACCCTCCCAGACCTCAACTGCACCTCTGCATTGGAAAGGTACCAGTGAGAATGAGCATGTAGCTTGACAAACTCCTTGCCTTCCATATCAGCATCTTCACTAGCAGAAGTACCCGTTACTGCATCAACAGCTGCTCGGGTACTAAGCTTAATCCCCTGAAAATGCTCCTCTCTTTCAGGCCAATACGCTCTTCGGCAAACATCCCACCATTGAACAGGCTCAACCTTCACACCCACTTCATCCTCATGCATTTGCATTGAGGAACCTGTCCAAGTTCTGAAAGAAGAGTCACCCTGATCTCCACCAAGGGAAGTCCTCAGTGCATATTGAATTAGATGACCACTACGAGTGAAGGCTAATAGATGCTCTAAAGCATTACAACTTAGTGAAGCAGGGTGCACATCATGGCTTATGCAGTTATGAAAAACAGCAGCAACAATACCAGAAGGCACTGGAGCCTTTCCTGCTGTAGATGTGGCATTGCTCACAGTATTCATCCAAGCAGACGAATTTTTTATCCTGCTAATAACAGACAGTGTAATAGCTGCAGGTGGAGTAGAAGACTGATGGGTTGTCAAGAAAGATGAAGTAAACCACCATGGCAGAGATAGAATAGGTACTAGACTTGGACCATCAACTGGAGAATTTTGTAACTGAAGTCCAGTCTCACCACCAAAAGGGGATAGAACAAATATATGGCATGTGCCCCTGGATGAAATAATAGATACCCACTGACTATAGGAACTAAAACAGATGTCTTGAATCACCTGTACACATCACATAAAGTAAAATTTAGAACATATTACATTTTGACATTTCATATTCATACATATATAAGAATAAAAGTACACACAGCTGGAGTCACGCCTCGATGGAGCTTGTACAAGTGGACATAAGAACAACTCCAATTGTTGCCATGTGTGCCCGATCCAATTTGAGAGCAAGGTATTATCCGGAATACATTTATATTGTTCCCACACGTGGAGGCAGTAACAAGAAGAGTGCCACTAGGGTCAAAACATAGAGCAGATATGGGGCTTGTATGGGCCCTAAATTGTGAAATAACGGCTTGGGATACAAAATCCTTAATCATAACCTGCAATAGACGAATTGAAAGAAAAAGCCTTTTAGGTCAGTAATTTTGGCTACCTTCAGAGCTTTAAACAATTTCTTGCTTATTTAAGAAAGCATTTCACTGATTAGATTATCAGAAAAGTCAAACCTCACTGTCAGTTCCACGTTTTCCATAACACTTTCTTGAGAAACTACTATCTGAGACTGAAACTATAGTCTCAAGAAAATGGAAATGAGCATATTAGCTCACATTGAAACAGCAGCACTCTTTTCACTACTTGAGAACAAACAAAATTCAACTAAATGAGCAGCATAATGATATGGTACTGGGACAAGAAAAATAAAGCTTTTTCCAATATTATAGAAATAAAGAAAATTATAATTTATCAATAAATCAATTATTGATTAGAAAAGTTTCTTTTTGGCTCAAGCTTTTAATAAAACTAACCACCCCAGCAGCATCTATGTCAGTCAAATGAATGGCACCACCCCTTCCACTTTTCCAGCTAGTACTTGATGACACAGGTGAACTAGAACCATCAGGAAGAATCTCATGACAATACTTTGACAAAGTCTTGTAGCCCATGTCTCCAAGATTGATCAATCCAGCAGCTAGCTGTTTACTTGACTCCATGGCATATCTAGCAACCATATTTCCATTACCAGGAGATGTAGAGGGGCTAACACCTGGAGAAGGACTAAGACTTTGTGGGCTTAATCGTCCTGTGTTTGATAGTATTGGATTATTTGAAGCATAGGCTAACCATCTTGGACCTACAGCCATGGGACCATATCCAATATTAACCCCAGTGAACCCCTGGCCACCCAACTGAGGCACGGGATATGTTAGTACACTGAACTTAGTCTCTAGTGTAACAGCATCAAAGCAATAGATCTGCCAGCAAAATGTAGGCCATTAAGAACTACTTTAATTGATCAGCATACAAAACAAAATACTGAACTTCAATATAGTGTATGCATACCCTGTAGAATAAAATATAAAAATCAGAAGGCTAGCATACAAGTTAACACAGAAGAATACTCAATGGTATACAAAACACCTACAAGTTGTGAGTGAAAAATAAAGATGCTTACTTGTGCTACAAGTCCAACAGCCAGTATTTGTGGACTGGACCTAATCATATATACAGTAGACCGGAATCGCAGACTGTGAACATAATTATGGGACCGCAGAGAGTAAAAGCGAACAGTAGAAGGTGGGTTAAGAATGTTTCCTGTCTGAGGCTCAATAAAGCCATCTCTCCAGCGTTCTGCTGGAATGGAATCAATTGCTTCATCACATGCCACAACCAAGAGCATGGGATGTGAGTTTCTAAACCCTTCAGGACCATTGGATATTGCAGGTATGGGCTGCATCTGTAGAAATGTTACTGGATCATCCCTCCTTGAAACCAGTTCACAAACATTAGATGCATCTTCAACATCTAGAACTTGAAAACCATTAGAATAACCGACAAGCAGGACTCGCCTGAAGGATGAAGGACTTAATTCTAGTTTGTCAAAGCAAGCCCAGAGAACCTGTTTTGGCCAAAAATCCCAAATGAAACAAGTTAAAATCATTAAAAAGATCACCTATAAGACTTCAGCAGAAATAACAAAAGTATAAGGAGTAACATAATGAAGGTACTCCAAAGAAAAGTAAAACATGTAATGACCCATGAGCAATATTGTAGGACTAATACTACATTAAAAAATGCCCCATTTCAGTTATGTAACGGAGAAAAAAGAAGAACGTAGAAGAAAAAAGGCTCCAATCAAAGTAAACAGCATTTTATCAAATTAGTCAATTATGTAACCAGCATGAGGTTAAGACTATCAAAGGAACTCGCCAATTTATACATGTATTATAGCTGCCCTTCTCTAATAAACAATGCAGTACGTTATGGGGGAAGCTTTGTTTTCAATTTTCAGTTTGTATAAGTAGATTATGAGGGAAGCAATTGAAAAAAGCAGAGCATATTCAGTTCATAGCTACTAATACAAAAGTAGATGTGCAGGTTGGTTTTTGCATTTGCACCTAACTTACAGATTGCATGACTTGTGCTGAAAAAAGAGATTTGAGATGGATACAGATCGCCTTGCTAAAAGTATACGTCTTCTGAATGTCTACACCAAAATTCCGAAAGTAAAGCAAAAATAATTTCTATTCAATGATATTTTATGTAAGAAGACTTATAAGACTTTCTAATTATGATTGTTGTTGAAACAGAAAATAGATATGATTTTAGAATAACTATAAACTAACTACGCATTCAACAAAAATTATTGCCACTACTATATGTTCCACTAGTTAATTTTTTGGCTTTTAATGTCCCTTGCCCACCCCAAGATCAAAACCAACCTCCTGAAAAGAGATCCTTAGATTTTTTTTATCTGTTGTCATAGCTATAATCACTTCTCTTGGATCCAAACTAATGAAGTCCATTAAAAATGAAATGTATAAGTTCCTAAAATGTTTAGTTCTTTTCCCAACAATATCTCTTTAAGTACTCTTTCTTTATATAGAAAAACTCAAAAGGAAGGGCAAAGAGGACAATAAAAACAGCAGAGACAATTAGGTAACAACTGTAAACGCTAAATAAATGCTAAATTCTCAGAAATTTTTCAGGTACATTTTCTAGATTTGATATGAGCAGAAGATTGAGTAGAACAAGGATATATGATGTTTCATTTACATATTCTGATATCACTGCCTCTGCAGTGGTAAATAATGCCTATTGAATTACAGTGAGACTCTGAGAGGAATGTAATTGTAGTGAAGTGAAGATTGAATACAAACTTTGATCCTTAGAAGTATATATAGTTGTCTGTCTTAATTATATTGGCCAAATACGACCACCTTTATTGACCACAAGTGTGACAATCCAAAAACAGCACCCTCTTATTTTTATAGTGCATGAATACTCAACAAGTAAAACCTCAAATTATCCGAACCAAGTAGATCGATAAAAATGGTCGAAACGATCCTATATTGCAAACGTCACTAGCTCAAACTACCATAAAAATGGTCGACCACGTCATTTCCACCTTCCAGTGAGAAAATGAGAAAACCACAATGAAAGTGGCAATCAATCATCCAAACAAAAGGCAAGCTCAAAATTAACCAGTAACTTATGAAAAAAAGTACTTCGATCATGGTGGTGAGAAAAATGGTAAAATCCTAAGAAGACCTGATCCTTGCGATGATCATCTGAATCGGAAGCAGCTGCGGAGATGGAGCTGGCTACGGAGGCTCCTGCGGAGCGCACATTAGATGAAACCGTCTTGACGCAAGAGGATATGAACTTGAGGGAATTCGGAAGAAATCCATTCGTCCCATTCTTAGCCTTGCGATTCGTGCTACTACTGTTACCGATGCTTTGGCTTTTCTTCATAATAATATTCACTATAGTGGGGAAAAACTCTCGAAAATTTCACCGGTCGTCGCCGGAGAAAATGAACGAAAATTTAGGAACTAGTTGTCGTTCTGCAGCTTCTGCTGATGATGTCAGCAATGGCTCTTCATCGCAACCGCCGCCGCCGCCGCCGTCCTCTGCAGAGCGATGCTGCTGACGCGAATTGACGATCAGATGATAAAGCATTAATCAAACGGACAACGGGAACAAGAATGGCGCGTATAACGCCGGCGAGTATTTTTTGGCTGTGTTAATTTTGCTTGTCTTTGACCTTTAACAGTGTGGTTTCTCTCCCTCTCTCATTGATCTCGGAGACTCTCCGGTGTAAGAGAATCAAGTTTTCCGGAAATATCAAAACTGACCTCTAATGTCATGTAAAATGATCATTTCAACCCCAAACAATTATAAACAATTGAGCAGAAGGGTCAAATAGGGTATATTGCTATGAATTTCGCTTTTTGCCAAAAATACCTTGTGGTCTAGTGGCATCCGGTGTCCCGATTTACACTCCCACATAGATGACGGGAGTGGGTTCGAACCGAACCGTGGTCATCCCTAGTAAGACATCTGACCGAGCATTGCGAGGAATACTCATTGAATAAGTCCAATTAAGGGTACATGTTTATGTAATCGGTATGAGCGTCAAGCTAGCTTTTTATACTAGACCCCACAAACGGCGCCAAAATAATGTTATAAATACTTTGATTTCCACAAATACGTACAAGTATTTAGGTCGGATCGTGTAGGGATCCTTCTCTAGCCTGCCAATTGATTCAACTTTATAAGCTCGGAGTACTGAATGGTGATCAGACGGTTCCGAGCTCGTATATAGTATGTGAAAATGTCAAAAGTCTCACTCTCATTGCTATAAATGCGGTATTTATATGGTTCGGAATGAGACACATGTCGGGTGCCTCGCATGACTGACACGTGTTGAGCATGCATCAGGGAAGCTTGAGAACAACGCATCAATGGCCACGTGTAACAAAAGTCCTGAGCACCACTAAAAATGGAATTATATTGCAATTCTGTGCCAATTCCAAACTGATCTTGATCGGGATACTCGTCCCGACCTAAACTGGTTGGGAGCAACACCCAGGCTGTAAAACATTGTAATAGTCTTTTTTTTTTTTTTCGGGTGTAGCCTAAGGTCGAGTAACATGAGGTTATGGTCGAGTAAGGTCGGTATTAACTCTTCCTGGCCACCAAAACATGTACCAACCAGGAGTATGGTGCGTGGGACATATACATAAAGGATATTTCCAATCACATATAATTGAGCTTAAAAGTAAAAATTATATTTATTTTATTTAAACTAAATATATTTTATAATATTTTAAATATAAGATCTAAAAATCACTCGAATTTAATTTTGTGTTAATTTTATAGCATTAATTTTAAAAAATAAATTTGAAAAAATAAAAGTTAGTAAAACTTATTAAAAACTAAAAGATTATAAAACAATTTCCGTTGGTAAAATGGTCTAACTATTTTTTTTCTTTCTTATATTTAAACAGGATTGTGTTTTTTTTTTTTGGACATCTAACGCAAAATTCTACGCATTATCATTTTTCAATAGAAAGTCACTGGTTGAGG